>SSNR01001027.1:0-20288 GCA_006937965.1 Callopanchax toddi
GCTCCAACCCGAGTCCTCAGGTCCACAGACCAGAATCTCCTAACAGCTCCAACCCGAGTCCTCAGGTCCACAGACCAGAATCTCCTAACAGTTCCAACCTGAGTCCTCAGGTCCAGTGCTTTAAGTGGGGCGGTACGGAACGGTACGCAGTACCGGGACTTCTAAATTTGACCCCTCAGCGTACCGGCACTTATTTCCAGCGTTCCGTCCGTACCGGGAGTTTTTCTGGTATTACGTCAATATAATTTTGAGCTTTTCCGGTGGCCGTAGTTGGCGAGCAGCGCATGGCGGGAGGTGCGGAGGGCGAGCGCGGTGGCGGTGCAGGAGAAACGCAGGTGGATGAGAGAACTCATCTGTCACCCGTATTTAGTGACTCCAGGAGGGTGAAAGAATTTGGTGAAACACCGGATGAGAGAGGAAAAGCGGGGACTCGCGTCCCCTGAACAGACCGCTCCATGATTGGCTCAGAGCTCGGGCTGAGATAATTCTTCAAATTGGTATTAAAAGACAATAATTTAAATATTAATGACGGAGAGCTCGCGCGCTTTTGGAGAGGAAAGCTGCGCGTCATGACGCAGGTGGAGAGGAGCAGCGCGCCATGGCGCAGTGGATCAGACAGGTGGAGGGAAGAGGAGCTGAGAGAGCAGCAGGTAGACTCTTTAGTAATGATCAGATCATTGTCAGTAATCAGTTTGTTCTTTTGGGGCGTAAAATGGACCAGAGTGTAAAAACAATGTTGGCTTTTCTGTGTCTGAAAAGCAGTAAAAAAACAACTATTTTTCCTCAAAATGTTATTTCAACCACAAACTAATTAATGGGGATCTCGTGCACAAGAACATATGTTTAATTATTTAAATATATATAAAAATAATATATTTCTATTGGTATTGTAAATATATACTATATCTATAAATAATATATTTCTATATGGATGGATGGATGATGTCTACATGGTGCCTTCAGGTTTTTGTATTTTTTCATCCTAGAAAAAGTCAGTAAAACCTGTTTTTATCCAAATGAAGGAGATTTATGGTTCATTTTCTACAGCCCTCATCATCACTACAATGTGAAATTTACAGTCAATCAATGTGATTGGTATCGGTGATCGGCAGCAAAAAACGTGATCGGAGCGTCCCTAGTTATTATACATAATAACCTGATGAAGTTTAGATTTATAGGTTGTAATAGATGTCAGAGTATAAATCTCAGGGTGTTTAGTAAATGTTCCAGTCTCATGCTGCTGCAGAGCTGAAGACAGTAGAGGTGTTGGAGATGATGAGGCAAGCCAGACTCAAAGTCTGTAGAGCAGAACTGACGGTCTAGTTAACTAGACTAGAGCTGAATATCTTCACTAGACGTCCTGTGACATTTATTATGGGCCAGGTGTAGAAGAGAGGACAGACAGAGAGGTGTCTTGTCCTGAATTGTCTTTTAGACAAATAGAATCCAGTGATGGAGTCTACAGGTATGAAGGGAGGACGCATTGGGAAGCATTAGTGACTAAACTGATGACTGAGTGAACCTGAATTACTTTCATGAGGATTATATATATATATATATATAGATATAGATATAGATATAGATATATACAGTATATATATACACACACACACACACAGAGATGTATATTTATATATATAATCTCGAACTAATAAGGAGAGTACCGGCACTTATTTTTTTCCACTTAAAGCACTGCTCAGGTCCACAGACCAGAATCTCCTAACAGTTCCAAGGACCAGATTTAAAAGTCGAGGTGATCGCTCCTTCCAGTCTGTTGCACCGCGACTTTGGAATCAACTTCCTTTAGTTTTACGCTGTATAGACAGTCTGGACTCCTTTAAAAAGCAGCTGAAGACCCAATTATTCAAAACTGCTTTTAAATAACTATTTTGTGTTCTCTTGTTGTTGTTTAATGATTTTGATTTGTAATGATATTTTGTTTGTTTTTATTAATTTTATTTGTTTTATCATGTTTGATTCTGTTTTCTGTGAAGCACTTTGTGATTTTTTCTGTGAAAGGTGCTATAGAAATAAACTTTACTTACTTGATAAAAATTGGTATGAATGAAAAGGTGAAAAGTAAAGGTTTTAAATTACTCACACTTGTGTACATTGCTAGTAAGTTTTCAGGCCAATGGCCATAGAAATTGGGATTTTGATAAATATAGTTTAAAAGTCATGCAGTCCCACATAAGCTCTTGGGAAATTATTAGGGTGGAAGTTTAAAGTTCATTCACCTCACTTGATGGAAGGTACTTTAAAAATATATAGGAATTAGATTGGATTAGATTAGGAATTGCAAACACAAGAACTGATTAAAAACAGACAAAAACACAATGAACCAATTGAAATCAATTTTTAAAATACATACTGTATGTAAAGTAGTTTTTAAAAATGTCTACTCAGGCTGCCTTTATAACATCTTCAGTTTAGTGAAGGTAAATTGGAGCAAAGTTAATAAACATTTTTATCCACTAAACACAAATTAACCAAACTGTTTTTCCCGTAGCAAGACTGTCACCATTATGAAATTAGTTCAGTTTGAGCCTGTAAGTGGTCCCAGCAGAAAGAAATGAATATCCATTATTTGTGACCTGTTATATTTTGGGGAGGTTGTAAATAGTAAATTTGTGATTGATGGTTCTGCAATTTTAGAAGGGTTTCTGATCATGAAAAAATATCAAATATAAAGAACATGCCACCCTAACAAGTTCCTATTCCTACATTAGCTCAATAATTAGTTTATTTATTAATTTACATATAATCATAAAATTGACTTGATGAAGTTCATTTTACCAGTCATAGCAAATAAACAATACCTCTTTAGCCTTTCGTGTACATGTGGGTGACACCTAGTGGCGAATAAGTGCTACTGCTAAAACTGATTACAAACGTGTCATCGGTCCATGTCTTGCTTTTTAAAAATAATAATAAAAGGAAAAGATCGTGTCAATGTCTTCATTTTATTAATACAGAGGCTAGTAGCATTATACAGTAAAATCATGTCTCACAAGAGCAAGCCTCTAGATCCATTTGAGTTTCAGAAAGCTCACTGTGTCCTAGTTTTAAAAAAATGCATTAAAAAAAATCAAAAATGCATTAATAAATAATTAATTCATACATTCAGACATAATATGCATCGACAAGTACTACAGAACAGGTTAATTGGGTGAATTAAAGTAGAAAGTATGACTGGAAGGAAATCAGGAAGTAGCATCTGGGATTAATTAATGCTGCCTGTATTTTCTCGTCTTGGATTGGGCGATCGCAGTTTAAAATGAGTGGCAGAGAAAACTTTTGGGAGTGGCCTCCTTACCCAAACTTAAAACGGCGTATTTTGCGCCGTCGGCAAAGTCACAGAACACCGTAAAAAGCGCAGTTTTGTTCTGTCCAAAAGCGCCGCTCTGAACGCCGCTCTGAGGACGCGTCACGAGGCTGTCATTACGGCGGTAAATGCGGCGTTCACTGACTAGGAAAACGTCGTTGTTTACGGCGCTCTGAAGGACACATGAGAACGGCGGAAAATGCGGCGTTCTGGATGAATTTACGCCGTTTTTTTCGCCGTTTTGAGTTTCAGAACGGCGTTTTAGACGCCGTCAAATACCATAACGTGTCCAAAAGGGGGCGATCTTTGCTCCGAATAGCTTGCCATAGCTCAACACTCGACAGCATGCCAGATGCAGCATCGCTGCGCTGAGCTGAAGCTGATTTTGAGCACAGAACGTCAGCTCAGATCAGTACCACCGTCCTGCACTGAGCAACAATCTGGGTTTTCCCTCAGACCTGATCTAAATGAAACCATGGTGAAACTGATGGAGTCCAGTCAGCATCACCTTGATTTACTGCTTTTATACAGTTTTAGATGAAACACTGAGTTCTGTCTGGTTACAGTTTTTTTCCTGTTCTGAACTTGTTAGTGGAAACAATGTGAACTAGTTCACCTGGTTAACTAGTTCACCTGGTTAGTTAACTGGAGTCAAACAGATTTAGATTCATGTGTTTTGGGCTGATTGAAGAGGTCAAAGTTCAGCTCATATTGTCCCTTAACAAAACACATGACTGAGTTCAGGTTGTCAGATGAACTGTAAACCAGAAGCATCAGGATGAAGACTTGATGTTTCTCTGAAGTTCTGACTGGTTTGAGGACCAGCAGCAGTCTGGGTGTTAAATACTGACTGATTCCTATTTTATTGACATTTTGTGTCCTTTGATGGTTTCAGTGTGAAATTGATGAAGCTTTATTTACAGCTGACATGTTGTCTTTTAGTATTTTAAGAGAGTGATGTCATATTTCAGTTAACATCATCCTCTGACAACAAGCAAATAATAATCTGAATGTTGTTAAAATTAATTTTGTTAATAAAAAAGGAAACATTTTTCACAATTAAATTTTATAAATGACAATTTTAAATGGTAGATCTCAGCCCTCAAATCAGGGGCGGTTCTAGGGGGAGAAACTGATTTCAGTCAAATCTATTAAACATGTGCAGAATACATCTGGCTTCCTGCAGGGACAAAACCCCAAAATGCAAAAATGTTTATTGTTTTCTGCAGGAGTCAGAATTCACACCTACTGAAGCTGAACATTCCCAGAGCTCAGGGAGAAGGTCCCACTGGTGCTGTGTGTGTGGGTGTGAGTGTGTGTGCAGAATCTGAAGAGGTGTCACTTCTCACCTCTGCGGTCTGGCCTGGACTTTATAAACCAGTGGAACTGAGCTGAGCAGCACTCACAGCTTCCCAGTCAGACCACTGAGTTCCTCCTCACAACATGGATACCTCCTCAGTTCCTCTTCTTGACTACAGCCTGCAGTTCCAGTGGTACTCGGACTCTGACCTCTCCTGCATCTCTTCTCCAGAGACCCTATCGCCGATCCACTCCATGGACTCCAGCCTCTCACCGTCATACCAGCAGCTTCCTCAAACAACCCCCACGGGAACCAAGACCAGATACTCTCAGAGCCTCAAGTCCTCACCCTGCTCCATGTCTGGAAGTGGTCGGAAGATGGGTCGAGCCAGTCGGTTCCGCAGCAAGCAGAGGGAGAGCGCGAGTGAGAAGGAGAAGCTGAGGATGAGGGACTTGACCAAAGCCCTGCATCACCTCAGGTCCTACCTCCCGCCTTCAGTGGTTCCTGTTGGACAGATTCTGACAAAGATTGAGACGCTGCGCCTCACCATCCGCTACATCTCCTACCTGTCGGCCCAGCTGGGCCTCAGTGAGGAGGTTCTGTTCCAGAGGCAGGAACAGGCCAGTGGCCCCTCCTCTCCAGACATCATACATTACTTCCAGAATGCCTCTGCTGGAGGACAGGTGCAGGGCCAGAACCTGTACCCAGCCCAGTGTTACAGCCAGAATACTCTGCTGCATTCTGGGAGCTGTAGTCTTGGAGTGAATCAGTACAGCGAGGTCCCTCAGGGGGACGTTAGCATGGACATGCAGCAGTCACCTCCAGCGTCTCAGCCCTCCTGTCAGGTTGGTGAAGGTTCTGATTCCTCTGAATCATCTGCAGATGTTCACAGTGATAAAATATTAACTGATTTACTTTAAAACAGATGTGTGGTGAAGACTTCTGCACCCCGCTGGTTCCAAGGTACTACTGGGTTTAGACTCTACAGGGGTCACCGTCCAGCACCAGCAGAACAAACTACTTCAATGCCTGACTGTGAATCAAGCTTTTATTTAACATATATTCTACCTTCTATTTATTTTCCTACAAATGTTTCATGTAAATATATCTAACACTATTTTTACAGTATATTTCTTCATTCTTCTATTTATATTAAACTATTAAACAACATTGTTTACGGTCTTTCTTTAAATTCTCTCTCAGTTCGGCCTTGGTTCACGCTAAACATGAAGTAGCCTTAAAACAATGTAAATTATTGTCATTTTAAATCCTGGATTTATTTTGAACCTTCCCATAGAGTCAGTTCAGACATCATGGTCACAAAGTTACAGTGATAGATTACACAGATTTAGTTTTAAGTTATGAAGAAATATTTATATTTAGTAAAGTATGTTTACTTTCTACATTTACAGAACCTGAAGCTCCTTTATCATTAAAGGCTGTTTGACTGACTTTGTTTCAAAATGGGAAATAAAATGTTTAATTTTAACATTTAAACTGATATTATAAGAACTGAGCAAATATTTGGTCTAGCTTTATGAATGGTGCTGTCAGGTCTGCTTTTTAGTAAAAGTCAGTTTAAAAAAAATCCAAATATGTGGTTAATACAAGACAAATATTTTCTATTTTCCTTATCTTAAAAAAATTAAAACATGTTTTGCTGTATCAGCAGCCTGCAATTTTTTTTATTGCAGTCAATGGTCTCACAAATCATTTGGAGGGCTGCAAATGGCCCCCAAGCCACACTTTGAACACTCCTGCATTAGAGTAATGAATGATGGATTCCATTCATGTAGTAGTTTAATTGCAGAGTTCTATGTCAGAATAATCACCTGGAACACCTCCCAGCATCAAAATACCAACACAGAAAATCAGAGGTTCCTGACCAGTCCCAACCTCAAAATCCAACATACATCGTACATGAAAACGTGTAGGCCTAACAGCTGCAGTAATAAACTATATACCAGTATTTTCACTTCTGTCAGTTTGCCTCAGTGATTTAGTCCCAGACAAATTTATGTCACTACACTGTTTGAATTCAAAGAAATACATTCTTATCATGCTAACAGAAGTAAGCCTGACCACTGAGCTGAACAAGGATTTCTGACTTACAACTGGAGCACCGTGATGTCCAGCCTGACGTCATTCCCAGGTCTACACTCTGACCCTCAGGGTAAATGAAAAGCAGCAAGCAACTCCATTCTATTCATAGCCTTTAGGCGTATAATGGTCTGAAGGCCACACCCCACTAGCTAGCTGCCTAAGTAAGGTTAATGGAAAGTCATAAAACCAAAAACTCTTACAGTGTTTTTATTTTGAAAAGAAAAAAGCTTTATTTTTTCTGATGGGGAATTTGTTTACTGGACTGTTACGTTAATGTGCCCTGAAAAACAAAAAATGAAGAGATGCTCTTTTTTTTCTGTTCTCCTTCTCTAGATGTCAGCAGCATTTTTCTATGACAGTATTACCATTTGACACTACCTTTGTCCATAGAAACGACTGGTCTAACCCCTCTATGTTTGTCTCTTTCCTGACCTCTCAGACTCCAGTAAGAGTCAGAAGGTCCCGCCCATTCTGAGCCTGGTTCTGGTTCTGCAGGAAGTCTATATTGCTCACCACACTGATTTGCTTAGAATGAGGGGTTGCACTGAAGTGAACATTCTATCTAATCTGCTGGTTCCTTAATGTATAGGACAAACTTGACAGTATTGCCTAAAATCCAGTGAATTGATAGCCTGGCATGCCAGACTATACAGTATATGTGGATATATAGTCTGGCCACAACTCATTGAAACGACTCATTCATAGGGGTGGGGTCAGCAGTTGTCACTCAAACTGTCTTCACATGCTATTGGATAGTGCTAGGAGTAATCAGAGCCGCTCAGCGACAACCGGAACCAGCTAGTAGATTAAACTTTTACCGTGTGCTGTGCCGTTGGCGAATTACCTAAATGTAGACCGGCTGAGGTAGCTAGCGCTACTGGGCGAGAAAGGTCTTAAAGAAATGCCAAAATCTAAAGCGTCCAAAGTTGATGACAAAGTTGTTTCAAACGAACGCGAATCCCGAGCTGCTGCCATGTTTAAATTCAGAGTTGAACTCACAGATATCATATATAAAGGCTAGATGAATCATCTGGGGTTCAACAGCGTAGCTACACGGCGGCCATCTTGGGGCAGCCAGCAGACGTTCTGCTCTCTATGGCAGCAGATGGAAGGTGAGCATCAACTTAACTAAAAACATTCATAACTTGATGAAAAATGAACGGATTTACAAACGGTTTACTTTCTTACAAACCTTATTATGTATAGACTTGAGATATGATACTTTTAGAAT
The DNA here is from genome assembly GCA_006937965.1 of Callopanchax toddi. NCBI lineage: Eukaryota > Metazoa > Chordata > Actinopteri > Cyprinodontiformes > Nothobranchiidae > Callopanchax > Callopanchax toddi. The sequence goes on from SSNR01001027.1 coordinate 7,960, forward strand.
TTATGAATTTCCTGACCATTATCATTATATTTTGATATATATATTCACAGCCACGTCTCTGACATTTATTTATTTATTTATTTATTTACCCCGTGTCCTGTCCGGCTGTGGAGCAAACAGAATAATATCTGAGTGCCAAAAACAAGCCCAACAGTGTTGCTGTTTCAGGTGAGAGGTTACAGCCACTGCTATAAAACTCCTCCTGATTTTTCTTTAAATATAACCCCCAAAATCTTTATTAGAATAGTTTTATGGTTGATTGGACTGAAAGGGAAGGGAAGGGTACAGAAAGAGGGATGGGGGAGAAAGTGAACAGAAAAAGAAGAGAACAAGAGACGTGAAGAGTCCACTTCTAGACCTGTAAATAAAGCACAAACAAACAGGCAAACAAAACAGGGAGAAAAGATACAACAGCAACAAACAGCATATGAATATACAACAGTTGTGATATTCTTCAAATGTATACGTATACACCAGTTCAAGAGAGTTCATTGTCAACCACAGCCCAAGTCAATGTGTCTGAAAACACCTGAGTCCGTCTTTATGTGAACACCTTGTGATCACTTGTGTGTGTATGCGCGCTTGTGTATGTAAGGTTTCTCTATTGAAACATTCAATAATAAGTTAGAGGAGCCACAGACCCGTCCCCAAGGCCCACGGAGGACGCGGAGGAGGTCCAGGCCCCAGACGTCCAGAGGCCACCCAGAGCACGGACACCCCAGGGAGACTGCCGTCAGGGCAGTCGCTAAACTCTCCCCCAGAGAGCGCAGAGGCTCACCCCACGTGGGCCCCCCGGCAGTCACCGCGCTAGAGCCCCTGGGGGGTCGCGGCTAGGAGCTCACAGGCATCGCCTGCAGCCGGCCATCCAGGGTAGATCTAGCTGGAACCAGAGACCCGAGACCCAGGAGCGAACCGGCCCCAGCGGAGGCCCGACCACCCCCAGGGGCCCAGATCCCACCAGGCAGCCACAGGAAGAAGAGCAGGCAGACGCCCCCAGCATCCAGCCCCAGACCCCAAGACACCCCAATACGCCAGCGGAGAAAGGCACCACCAATGCCGAGGCGCAGCCAGGAAGGATAGTCTCTACAGAGGAGGGCCTAGCACGTCACAGAAAGGGGGGGGGACGAAACCTGACAGAAAAACAGTCACACTCAGACACAATCACTCTCCCTCCCTCATGCGTGCACACACACATTCCTGCAAACATACCAAGACACAATAGATGCTATACACCCACTCTCGCTCCCCATGCACTTTCTATGTTCAGGACCAGGGACCAGCGCCCTAGGGGTGAAGCCGGCCCTGAGATCCAGAAGATGGTCCCTCCCTTACTGAAGTGGGGATAAGCAGACCACCGCACACCCCGCCGCAGCCGAGCAGCCCCCCACTGCAGACCCCGACCAGACAGCCTGCTCCACTCCAGGCCCCTGTCTCTGACATTTATAAAAATGCAAACCATTTGAAAATCGGTTAAAAATTGAGTAAGTTAGAGGTATTTAATAGTACATGCTCCATTGACACCAGTGTTATGAAAGGGGGCAGCTGGCCGCCGTTGTAGCTACGTCAGGGTCCATTTACAAACAGCACGGGTAAGGTATCTAGTGTTTCAAACGAATGCGAATCCCATATGATATCTATGGTTGGACTCAGCTCTGCCTCTGCCGTCATCGGCTAACCCTGCCCACCAAACCATTAGAGCACTGTGATTGGCCCAGTACGAGACTGACCAGACCAATCATGGGCTGCAGAGGTTCCAATGAGCGTGGCTAGACCAAAGTCAGGGCAGAACTGAAGGTCTAGTTCACTAGGCTAGTGAATCAATTAAATTACATTGAAACAGAATCTAGACCTGATATGAATCAGATATGTTGCTTTCCTGGCCTTTACAGCTCTAGTTCTACTATTTTTAAATGCTTCTTGATATTCAACATAAACAATCATATGTTTGACATTCTTGGGTTAGTATGAACTTTCAACCTTTTTTTTTTTTATGAAGCATTTAGTAAAACTTGCCAAACACGGTTTTCTGTTTTCATTCATACTTTAAAATTTTACACCACATTTTCTAAACAGAGCTGTAAATTCTCTTGGCTCTAAAGAAGCCTGCAGACCAGAGACCAGCTCCTCCTTTCATTTAGTGTTTCTTTGTTACAGTTTTTCTCAATTGCTAAAACACATTTCACAAACGTTTCCTCCATGTTCCCCAATGTCTAAACACAACACCCTTTTCTAAAGCTACATAAACACAACCACACCTTCTCACTTCAAAACTCAAATTTTCACACCAAAAGAGCAGCTGAAGCTTTCAAAAATCTAAACACTATACACATCATTACACACTGCAGCAAAACAACTGAAAACACAATGCTCAATTTGTGAGGAGGTTCTTTGTTTCATGACTGCCAATGCAGTTTGTAAACTGGTATTTTTTTGAGAAAAACTGTAATGGAGGACTGCAAACACAGAGACATCCTTGGCACCGATGAGTCTAGACTGCAGTCCCGCCCTGCTCTTCCCTCTTTTCTCTCACCTCCTGTCCTGATTACCTAACAAATCCAGCTGAGAGGACTTTAATATTTATTGAGAAATGTGGATCAACTCAGAGAATTAGGGCCAGGTGTATAGGTTGACACATACTCATTTGAAATCCAAGCAGCCAACACAAAGCCTAATAAAGCCTAACAACATGTTGTTGTTAGCCTAACAACCTAACAAAACCTAATCACAGTAAAGCTAATAAACCTTCTGGTCTTTAGGGGTCGGGATGAAAGGAGCGACGCTGCTGTGCAGATTATTAATCATCACATGTAGGTAAACACAATTAGGGATCATGTGGATCAGGAGCGGAGACCCTCCACCAAGGAGAAAGTGATGGAGTTAGGAATGAAAGCATCAGCTGGAATTAAGTTTTTATAGTTGATCAAATGTTTTTGTATTTAAACAGTAAAATTCCTGTTACAATACAACAGGCTCAGATAGACAGAGAAATAGTTTAAAGGGGTCAGAGTTCACTGTTGGAAGTGGTCTCTGAGTCAGTTGTTGAGCTCAAACATTTCCTGAATGTTTTAAAATGTGCTGTGACTGTTGACTGTTTTTCTTGCGTTAGTGTTGCGGTGTAAAGTCGTGTAAGACTAGTTCACACCTCGGACCTGTCAGCTTCACCTCTGATGAGGAGCAGGAGGCAAATGTGACGCGGTGGATTGTGGGAACGCTGCTTGGGACTCAGCTCCACGATACAGGTGATTTAAATAAAAAGTCAACCAAAGAGAAGCACTGAAAATATATCAGTAACTAACCTTTAAAGTTTCAGGTAAAGTAAAAGTTTTAGTGATGTTTGTGAGACATTTAAACACCGGAATGGTTTGGATTTTAAGGTTCTAAATGAGAAAACAAAATTTCCATTTCCATTTCCAGAGTGTTAATTATAAACACAATGGACTTCGTTTTATATCTTTGTACCTATTAGGATAATAAATATACTTTCCTTTGAATGCATTTACAATGTTATCCTGGTTCTGGGACCTGATGCCAACTCCTGTCATCACAACCAAAGGTACAAATCCTTCACACCTCACAGCATGCCCGACACACTTCTTATATCTCCCACTGCCAACAATTAAAACTACAAAATAGTGTTGCAACAAAAAGTAAAGACATCTGTGCTTAGTTGATTATTTCCTTGTGCTCAACAGGTCAATTAAAGCCTAATTTTTAATATCCTATTTTTGGGCAGACAGGTTGAACAAGGCCTAATTCTAAATGCTGTTATCTGGAATAATTAAGAGAATGACTGGCCATCCTGATAAGGCTGTAAGAAGAAACTTGTTCTCTGGATCAGGGGTGATGTTGTGATATTTATCATTATTATTTATCATTTTCAGCAAGTGGATCAAATACCTTCAACACACTGATGTAAAGATCATTTGGCAGGTGAACTTTTAGGTAACATTTAATTTAGGTGATGCATCGAATCCTGAAGAACCTGATGTCAGACCAAGTCCCATGGCCTGGATGCAGACCCAGTAGGACAGGATGACCAAATGCAGAAGCATGCAGGATCTGTGTGGTTTACGACTCTCACACAAGCTCCCAGGTCACACTCTGTCCTGAAGCATGCCAGTTTCCCATGGGACCTCCTGGTCTGGGTGTCATCTCTGCTCCCGGAGCTTCACTGGACCAGAGGTGACCATCAGGGGTGATACCTCACACCATCCACCACATATATGGAGCTGCCTTCTTGCTCCATCTCATTATCCTGCTCATGCTTTCTCTGCAGCTCGCTGACAGCTCTCCACTCCACGTGACGACAGACAGACTGATGGATATGTCTTACTGTTCTCTGCTCCAGCTCCAGGAGAGCTCTCAGCTGTTTGATTATGAGTCCCTGCTGAACAAATCTCTGACTCATGATCCGTCTTCAGATCCTGGTTACGTCAGCGCCAGCAGCAGCCTGTCTCCCACCTCTTCTGTGGATTCTTTCTGCTTCTCTCCCACCTCTCTTCACCATGAACAAGATGTTCTGAACAGATTCTTCTTCAGCAGTTCTGAGGAGCCTCATCCTGCTCACCATACTCTACTCACTTCCAGAGCCACCTCTGCAGCCATCGTTCCCCCAAAGAAGTCCAGGTTCAGGTATCCTGGTGTGAAGCGCCAGACTGCCAGTGAGAGAGAGAAGCTGAGGATGAGGGATCTGACCCGAGCTTTAAATCACCTCAGGACCTACCTCCCACCATCTGTGGCTCCACGGGGACAGAACCTAACGAAGATCGAGACTCTGCGCCTCACCATTCAATACATCTCCTACCTGTCGAAGCAGCTGGGCCTCAGCGAAAAGGTGCTGCAGCAGAGGAGGTCTCTAGGTTTTGTGGACAAGATCCAAACCCTCAACCAGTTTTTCGGTCAACCATCAGGAAGCTACAAATCACAGGAGCTGAGGGACGCTGCCGTGAGCATGGAACAGGATCCATGTCAGGTATGTTTAAGTTCCCTTTAAATAAAGAAAAAAAGTCCTATCTAAAAATAAAAGTTTTTATTTTCACAATAAACCATGATTCTTCAGAATAGCAGTCTAATGTGGTTTTTTTTTTTCTGTTGTCAGCCTCTGAGTGGATGTTTCCTGAATCCATGCTGGATGCTCTGTGAACAACCAGAGACTTTTACCTTCTGAATAGTGTTAAAATAACACGATTGACCCGTTTCATGATTTATACTGAGAGAAAAGAGTCATACATTAATATATAGACTGAACTCCAATGTGTTGGAGTTGGAGTTGGAGATACTGTTTATCTGATGGTTTTTGTGTGTAAATAGAGCTGTGTATTTTTTTATCTTTCACTAAACAGAATAAACACTATTTATCCATAAACCTCTTGTCTGTTCCCTCATCCGCCACAAGGCGTTTGCTCTCTGCTTCACACAAACACTGCAGCTGTCAGCAGGAAGTGTTAAAGAGGCAGCACCTCCCCTCTAAAGGAAAGGCTGTGTTTGAATTCAGGGGTAGGATGCTTTTTTAAAATTTTTATTACAATTCCAAAATTTACAGTCAAAATTAAAGCAAATACTTAAGTAAAATAAAACATAAATTAAAAACAAACAAACAAAGCAGCATGACAAGTATGCAACACAAAATGTCTGGGGTTCTTAGCAACCAGCCGTTCGAAAAATTAAATTAAATATGAAACAATAAAATAAAATCACTGACACCAATACACGGAGCATATATTCACTGTTTTGATTGCTTTAATGTTTTGAGAATGTCGTATAACAGGTATTGTTTGGTTTCATTAATGAAGTGCTGAAAGCATGGTTTTGACTTTGAGAATTTTGACTTGTGAATATGAAATTTTGATAGCTGTAAAAGTAGATTAATTGCATACAATTGGTCTGCTTCCTCCTGTGGAATTTTGTGGAAGCCAAATAATAACTTTTCAACAGAAATTACAAAACCTTGGAGAAAATAAGTTCTTACAAAGTGAGTGATTTCCTGCCAAAAACTAACAGAGACCAGGCATGACCAGAAGAGGTGCAGAACATCTTCGTCATGGAGATTACAGAATGAGCAAGAGACATTAATATCCTGTTTATATCTTCTGAGAAACAAATTGGTCGGATAGATCCGATGAATGATTTTGAAGGAGATCTTTTACTTTATTTGTCAATAAAAACTTTGATGGTAGAGTCCAAATCTTTTCCCAGTCCAAGTCACAAAACAAACTGTTCCAGTAAACAACAGCATTTGGAGAATGAGTCGTTTCCTTTAAAAATAAAGATCTTATATCCTGATTGCTTTTTTCTTTTCACTCAAGAAACAGACCCTGCCCACTTCTGTAACAGCTGGGTCTAGTGGCCGTGGGGTTAAGACCCCGGCCTCCGACCCTCTAAGGAGCATTAATACACCAGCAGGAACAGCATCAAATATTACAGCGTACTCCTTTGGTGGAACAGGAAAATTATATAAGTTCATGAAATCTGTGTAAGAGAGTAATCTGCCCTCTGAGCCTATAAGCTGTGAAACAAGATGAATACCATGAGTTATTGAAATAAATAGACTTGTGTTTATACAATTGTATTGTATTGTAATTGTTCCAGATGTAATACTATATAATAATATGTAAAATGTAATTGTGGGGAGAAGTTACTGTATGTTTGTAAATCAGGGACCAGGATAGAAGCACTTTGTTTATGAAAAGTGGACAGTCTGAGTGGAATCTTCTCAATATTGTAGTTGCATAATAATACAAAATTCAGACCACAAAGTTTTGAAAATATAAAGTTGGGGATGAAATTCTAAAATGATGCTGGGTTTTTAAGAAATTGTTTGATCCAGCCTATTTTGAAAACATTGTTCAGCGTAGAAAAATCTAAAAAGTTGATCCCACTATTTGAGAATGTATTGGAAATTACTGATTTCTTAATGTAATGGATTCTATTTTTACATATAAAATTACACAGAATTCTATCAACAGTAGTTAAAATTTCTTTGTCTACTTCTAATGACTGAGCAATGTAGATTAAGCGAGATAACCCCTCTGCTTTAGATAGTAAAACTCTTCCTTTGAGAGACAAGTCCTTTTGGAGCCAGGCATTAAATCTGTTTTGGGCTTTTTTTATTATTGGAGCAAAATTAAGGGAACCTTTCAGGGGCTGATTTTTATTAATAACAATGCCCAGGTAAGTGACTGAGTCTTTGACTGGAATACCAGCAATAGCAGAATTAGCACAATCCTTAAGAGCAAAAAGTTCACATTTCCCAACATTTTAATGAAGACCAGAAGTCTTGGAGAAGTCCTCAATTATATTGATTGCTGTCGTCACCTGAGAAGAATATTTTTTAAAAAGTGTTGTATCGTCCGCCAACTGACTAATAAGAATTTCCCTGTCTGCAAATTTTATCCCTTCCAAAGAACTTCGCTTGACATGGTCACAGAGGACTTGGGCACAAATCAAGAATAAATAAGGGGAAATAGGACAGCCTTGTCTAATACCCCGGTTCAGCTCAAACCTAGGAGATGTACCTGCATGCAATTTAATGGAACAGTTAGCATTTTTATACAGAGTTGCGATAGCGTTTATAAAATATGATCCAAATCCAAATTTATTTAGTGCTTTAAAGATGAAGTCATGTTCAATAGTGTCGAATGCTTTCAGAAAATCCACAAATAAAATCAAATTACTGTCCTCACAGAATTCTGAGTAATCAATTAGGTCTAGAACCAGCCTTATGTTATTTGAGATATGTCTTTGAGACATAAAACCAGTTTGATTTTCATCAATAATGTCATTCAAGATTCCTTTAAGGGTAGGATGCTTATGAGGACTCATTCCGAGGCCGATGACGTCACAGCGCCGCGACGAGTGCTGTTTGAATTCGAAGGATACTCATCCATGCGTCCTCAAATGCGTCCTCACTCCACCCCAATTTCGAGGATGGGTCTGGTGTATCCTCGCTGGCCAAGGCTATACCAGGATGCTTTGCGTGCCGGCCGTTGGATTCTACTTTTTGTTTTTNCACGGGCTCTCGTCATTAACTCTCAGCTTAATAACATCAGAAGGATCTCTTAAGATGCAACTACCTACCTCACATCTGTCTGTTTATTCAATCTGTTTTCTTTAATAAAATAACTGAAGTCTAAGTCAGCTTCTGGTTTATAACTTTCAAATATACGTACGTAGGTCTCCCTTTGAATCAAAAGAATCTAGAAAGCCTGCATAACCATCAGTTTAGTGAAGGTAGCTAACAGTGATTAGCATTAAAACCAACAAAACTAAGCTGATAACCTTGCAGAAGTGTGTTCGTACTATAACGATAAAATCAGGTTATATTACGCCACACTGGATATTCCTTCCCTAGACCCGGTCCTGGCCCAGGGATTAGAGAAGCCGATTACCCCAGCCGAACTTAAGGCAGCAGTGACATCATTACAATCAGGGAAGAGCCCTGGGCCGGATGGCTTTCCTGTTGAATTTTATAAGGTCTTTTGGGAGAAAATAGCATCTTTGATCCTGGAGGTTTTTACAGAATCCTTTGATTCTGGCTCCCTCCCACAAACCTTGTCTCAGGCCTGTATAACCTTGCTGCTGAAAAAGGGAAAAGATCCGTTAAATTGTGGTTCGTATCGACCAATTAGCCTACTTAATGTAGATTTCAAAATACTATCTAAATTACTAGCTCGAAGGCTGGAAACAATTCTTCCATCTATTATTTCAATGGACCAGACAGGCTTTATTCAAGGCAGACATTCTTTTTTTAACCTGAGACAAGTGTTTAATGTGATATATAATCATGACTCTTCCACTCCTACTGAGGCTTAAATTTCATTGGATGCAGAAAAAGCATTTGACAGGGTGGAGTGGAATTACTTATTTTTTGTTTTGGAGAGATTTGGTCTAGGGTTCAGTTTCATAACTTGGGTTAAATTATTATACTCTTCACCACAGGCCACGGTTAAAACTAATGGTTTAACTTCGACCCCTTTCTCTTTCCAGCGATCCACAAGACAGGGATGCCCGCTTAGCCCCCTGTTGTTCGCTATAGCTATAGAACCTTTGTCTATTGTTATTCGGAGTCATCCCGGACTCACAGGAATTATCAGGAATAGAGTGGAATCCAGAATTACCCTTTATGCAGATGACCTGCTCCTATTCGTTTCTAATGTATCTCAATCTATCCCAGTTACACTTGCCATTCTGGAGTCATTTAGTAAAATGTCGGGTTACAAGGTGAATTTTACTAAGAGTGAGTTATTTCTTGTTAATGGATCCTCTAAACATTGCTCTCTTGATAATGTCCCATTCAAATTAGCCAGAACAGGTTTTAACTACCTAGGTATATATGTTTCAGATACTTATGGTAAATTATTTAAAAGAAATTTCACCTCACTGGTGACCCAAATTAAGTATGATCTTGATCGTTGGTCCATTTTATATTTATCTGTGGCTGCCAGGATCAATACAATAAAGATGAATATCCTTCCTCGCCTAATGTACCTGTTTCAATGTATACCAATATACATCCCCCGCTCCTTTTTCTGTATGCTTGACGGTATTATTTTGGATTTTATTTGGAGTAAAAAAACACCCAAGCTGAGACTTCAATCTCTTCAAAGAGCTAAAGAATTGGGGGGGATGGCATTGCCAAATATGCTGTTTTATTATTGGGCAGTAAATATAAGGAATTTGAACTTCTGGATTCAGCATGGGACCCTTGACCCCTCACCAAAATGGTTAACTATTGAGGCCAGCGCTACATATCCGATTCTTTTGCAGTCTCTATTACATTCGCAGCGTCTCTCATCTATTTCTAAATATACAAATAATATTATCGTCAAATCAACCTTGAAAATATGGGTCCAGTTTCGCCGCTATTTTGGTTTCCAAGCACTCTCCACTAGATCCCCCTTAGCAGGTAATCACCGCTTTACCCCCTCCCTGATAGATAACGCTTTCTCTACGTGGTCTAGATTAGGGGTGGAATGTGTCAGGGATTTGTTTATTGAGGGGGAATTTGCATCTTTTCAACAATTAGTACACAAGTTCTCATTGCCTAAAAGTCAATTTTTTAGGTATCTTCAAGTGCGAAGTTTTGTTTCCAGAACATATGCATGTTTTCCTACTTTACCCCCCGACTCTGATGTTGATGGCTTCCTGACTGTTTTCTCATCTCTTAAAGGAGCTGTATCATCTATATATTCCAACATGTTTAAACTCAGATCAGACTCTCTGGAGACGTGCAAAATAACTTGGGAAGCTTGTTTGGGAATGGAGATATCACAGCCTATTTGGGAGGAGACTCTATACAGGGTGCATAAGTCCTCCATCTGTGCCAAACACTGCTTTATTCAATGTAAGGTCCTACATCGTGCTCACTATACTAAAGAACGTCTAGCTAAAATGTTTAAGAATGTATCGCCTTCATGTGATCGGTGTCATCAAACCTCTGCAAATTATATCCACATGCTCTGGCAATGCCCACTTCTGTCTAAATATTGGCAGGAAATTTTTTCTACTCTGTCCACAATCATAGGAATACAGGTCACGCTGCATCCTTAGCTATCTTTGGGGTCACGCTGCCTCCACTCAGCCTCTCCTCCTCACAAAAAGATGTCATAGCGTTCACTACCCTTCTGGCTCGACGGCTTATCCTGCTACGGTGGAAATCTGTCCTACCTCCCACACGTGTACAATGGCTAAAGGAAGTTTTATATTTTCTGAAACTGGAAAGAATTAGATTATCGATTCTTGGACGATCAAAGAAATTTAATGAGATCTGGAGTCCATTTCTAGATCTGGTTAAAGGCCCACAATTTACATTTATGCCAGACTGAGTCTGGGCTATGAAAATTTGATATTATATTGTATTTATGGGTTGCTATGGGACATATTTTATTTAGTTTGATCTGTAATAATCTTTTGGTTTTATTTCACTTTTCTTTTGCACTGAAATACTGTCTACTAATTTGTCTAGCTTGTTTCACTATGTACCAGGTTAGAGNTTTTTCAACTTTATTGAATTTACAACACAAGTCCCGTTGGATTCTACTGATTCATCAATTTTGCAGCAGGAGCAGAAAAAACCAGACAGCAGTACAGTTTTAAATGTCAGTTTCTCAAAAGATTATACTTGTGTTTAGGAATTTTTTGCTTATCTTTATATAATAATAATGAATAATGCATCAGTTTTATATAGTGCTTTTCAGGGCACTCAAAGACGCTTTACAGAGTTGCATTATTCATTCACACAGTCATTCTCACCGGTGGTGGTAAACTACGACAGACATCTGTAGCCACAGCTGCCCTGGGGCAGACTGACAGAAGCGAGGCTGCCATTCTGCGCCATCGGCCCTTATGACCACCACCAACATTCACACACATTCACACAGGCAAGTTGGGTGAAGTGTCTTGCCCAAGGACACAACGACAATCTAACCCAGCCAGAGCTGGGGATTGAGCCGGTGACCCTCCGGTTACCAGACCGGCCACTCTCCCAACTGAGCAAATGCCGCCCCTTATATGAAGTTTAATAATAAAAATCTCCACAAAAGTAAGTAAGTAAGTAAAGTTTATTTATATAGCACCTTTCACAGAAAAAATCACAAAGTGCTTCACAGAAAACAGAATCAAACATGATAAAACAAATAAAATCAATTAAACAAAATATCATTACAAATCAAAATCATTAAACAACAACAAGAGAACATAAAAGAGTTATTTAAAAGCAGTTTTGAATAACTGGGTCTTCAGCCGGTTTTTAAAGGAGTCCAGACTGTCTATACAGCGTAAAACTAAAGGAAGGTCATTCCAAAGTCACGGTGCAACAGACTGGAAGGAGCGATCACCTCGACTTTTAAATCTGGTCCTTGGAACTGTTAGGAGATTCTGGTCTGTGGACCTGAGAGCTCGGGTTGGAGCGTATGGCTTTATCAGTTCAGTAACATAAAGAGGAGCTTGACCATGTAGGGCCCTGAAAGTTAGAGTCAGGATTTTAAAATGAACTCTACATTTAACAGGTAACCAGTGCAGAGACTTCAGAATAGGAGTGATGTGATCTTTCCTGTTTGATCCAGTGAGGAGCCTCACTGCAGAGTTCTGGACCAGCTGAAGGCCATAAAGGGCTTTTTGGTTCAAACATGTTTCTGTCAGGTTCTCACTCCACTCCTCCTCCGTTCATCACCTTCTGCTGCACTCACCACTAATCATCACCAGCTGCACCTCATCAACTCATCACCGGAGGAGCTTAAAAGGAGTGGTGCTACAACTGGACGGTGTCAGCCCATTCCACAACTTCTGAGGTACACAGGTTTTTTACAGTTTTTCTATGTTGTTTCTCCATG
>SSNR01001028.1:11842-27945 GCA_006937965.1 Callopanchax toddi
TTGATTGATTGATTGATTGATTGATTGATTGATTGATTGATTGATTGATTGATTGATTGATTGATTGATTGATTGATTGATTCTTTATTTCGAACATAAAACATTTTTTATACAACACAAAACAATTAACAATTAAGGTCCGAAAAGGAGTAGTTAGAAGTAAAACTTATACATTTCTACCCCCTTCTCACTTATTCTTATCAACTTCTATTAAATTGTAAAATAAAATTTAAAAAAAATAAAATAAAAATTTAAAAAATATATATATATGAAAATAAAACAAATCTATGTGAAAATGAAAATAAAGTAAGAAAATAAAAAATATATAATAATTATACTAAGTAACAAGTAGATTAAAATATACCATCAACTTCCTGTATTACCCTCTTTAACCCAGCTCATCAACATAAATATCCAATAAACATTTTTTGTAGCTTTTCTTAAATTGATTTATATTTACATATTTTTTCAAATCTTCACTCAATCTGTTCCATAAATCCACCCCACATACTGTCGTACACATACTCCTCTTTGTTGTACGAACTCTCTGTTGTTTTTAATTTAATACCCCTCTTAAATTATACTCATCATCTTTATCACTAAACATTTTCTGTATATTACAAGGAAGTAATTTATTTCTTGCCTTAAACATGATTAGTGCTGTTTTAAATTTTATCAAATCCATAAATTTTAACACTTGTAGTTTTGAAAACAGTGTGCTCGTGTGTTCCCTATATCCCACATTACATACAATCCTTATGGCTCTTTTTTGCAGTATGAATAGTGATTGAAGATTACTCTGATATGTGTTTCCCCAAACCTCCACACAGTAATTCAAGTATGGCATTACCAGCGATGAAAACAGAATATATAAGGATTCTTGATTTAGTAAATGTTTTATTTTACCCAAAACGCCAATGCTCTTTGCCAATTTTGTTTGAATATATTTAATATGTGGTTTCCAGCTAATGCTATGGTCTAGAATAACCCCCAGAAATTTTGTTTCATAAACTCTCTCTATATTTACATTATCTAACATCAGTTTTATCTCGGAACCCACTCTTCGATTTCCAAACAAGATGAATTTGGTCTTATCTAAATTTAACGATAATTTGTTCAAGCTGAACCATTCTTTTAACGTATTCATTTCAGTCCCAACTTCTCCCAATAATTGTTGTAAATTTTCCCCAGAACAAAGAGCATTGGTGTCATCTGCAAACAAAACAAATTTTAATTTTCTTGAAACCATAACTAAGTCATTTATATACATAATAAATAACTTAGGGCCCAGTACTGACCCTTGCGGTACACCAACAGTTATATTGAGACACTTTGACATGACGTCACCCATTTGAACAAACTGTTGTCTGTTTCCTATATAACTTTTTAACCAATCCAACACCACCCCTCTAATGCCATATCTTTCCATTTTCATAAATAATATGTCATGGTCTATAGTATCAAAAGCTTTTCTGAGATCAATGAAAACCCCTAACACATGTTTGTTTTTATCTGTGCCACTCGTGACTTCTTCTATTAATTCCATTAATGCTGTAGCTGATGATCTATTTTCCCTGAAGCCGTACTGGCTTTCTGACAGCAAATTAAATTGTCCAATGAATTCTTCTAACCTGCTATTAAATAATGTTTCGAGTATTTTAGAAAACTGGCACAATAATGATACAGGCCTGTAGTTTGTGAAAAGTTGTTTGTCTCCTGCTTTAAATAATGGTATGACTTTAGCTATTTTCATTTTTTGTGGGAATACACCAGATGAAAATGAGAGATTACAGATGTGGGTCAGTGGATCTGCAACACTATCAATAACTTTCTTGACTGTTGCCATATCAATTCCATTCCAATCAGTAGATGTTTTACTTTTAAACATGTTTACTGTTTCTCTCATCTCTTTTGCATTAACGGCCCTAAGGAACATTGAGTTAGAGTTCTTCATTACATTGTTTTCAATAGCCTTGCTGTCTTTGGGCTGGTTTTTCTCAATTTCTTGAGCCAGTCTTTGTCCAAAATTCACAAAGGACTCACTGAACCCCTCCACCACCTGACTCCTGTTTTTTACAACTCTATTTCCATCAAGAAACATTCAGGATAATTATGACTTTCCTTATTTTTCTTAATAATGCCGTTCAATAATTTTCATATTCCTTTACAATTATTTTTATTTTCATTTAATAATTTTACATAATATTCCTTCCTATGTGCCCTCACTCTAGTAGTCAATTTATTTTTATATTTCTTGTACCTTTGTTCTGCCTCTATTGTTCTATTTGTTATATACTGTTTATAGAGAATATTCTTTTTTTACAAGCATTTAACAGTCCCTTTGTGATCCATGGCTTAGTGGTATTTTTATGTGTTATATTATATGTATTTATTGGACAATGTTTATCATAAAGGGATTTAAATACATTAAGGAAGTATTCATATGCCCTGTCGACGTTAGTTTCATTATACAGCCGTGACCAGGTTTGAGCTTGCAAATCATTATTGAATGCTTCTATCGATTCTTCTGTTTTCTGTCTGATATATTTCTTTTGGTATATCTTCATTTTCCTTCCATACTCACAATCATAGATCGTAAACACTGGCAAATGATCACTGATGTCATTTATCATGATCATTAGGGATCAATTCCCTACTGGAGGGATCAGTTCCCTACTGGAGGGATCAGTTCCCTACTAGAGGGATCAGTTCCCTACTAGAGGGATCTGTTCCCTACTGGAGGGATCAGTTCCCTACTAGAGGGATCTGTTCCCTACTGGAGGGATCAGTTCCCTACTAGAGGGATCTGTTCCCTACTGGAGGGATCAGTTCCCTACTGGAGGTATCAATTCCCTACTGGAGGGATCAGTTCCCTACTAGAGGGATCAGTTCCCTACTGGAGGTATCAATTCCCTACTGGAGGGATCAGTTCCCTACTGGAGGGATCTGTTCCCTACTGGAGGGATCAGTTCCCTAATGGAGGGATCTGTTCCCTACTGGAGGGATCAGTTTCCTAATGGAGGGATCCGTTCCCTACTGGAGGGATCTGTTCCCTACTGGAGGGATCAGTTCCCTACTGGAGGGATCAGTTCCCTACTGGAGGGATCAGTTCCCTACTGGAGTGATCAGGTCCCTACTGGAGGGATCAGTTCCCTACTGGAGTGATCAGGTCCCTACTGGAGGGATCTGTTCCCTACTGGAGGGATCAGGTCCCTACTGGAGGGATCTGTTCCCTACTGGAGGGATCTGTTCCCTAATGGAGGGATCCGTTCCCTACTGGAGGGATCAGTTCCCTACTGGACTACGTCCCACATTTGTACGGAGTGTTTCTAAGTTACGGACCACAAAGTCCACTGGACCCTCATGTTTTATTTTAGTTTTAGTGTTTTTGTTTTATTATTAGTATAATAAAACATTAATAAAACAATATGACTCAAAAACACAAAAGCGGGACAGTGACCTGTCACAGGACTTCTGTGCTCATTCCCAGGGATCCAGGTGAGGCGAACGCTTCGGGCCGTTGGGTCTGACAGATCCAGATCCATCGGTGGGTCTGGACGGCCTGCAGAGACACACAGAACCACCTGGTATTGGGTCGGTCAAAAACCCAACAGCCAGAACCAACAGCATGCCACAAACACGTCCATGATTCCAGCGTTCCCAACAGGACGCTTCAGTCGTTTTGATGTGGTGAGTTTTTTATCTACAGTAAAGACCACACCCACTAGTGACATCACTCAGAACCTCGAGGAACAGGAAGTAGTCCTTACTTTAGAAAAGAAACTGACAGACCACCACTTCAAAACATCCTGTAACTATTAGTATTAAACATCAACCAGTGCATGCAAATACAAATGTGTCATCTCTCCCCCCAAACAGAACTCGGATTCTCTATTTAATGACAGAAACAAACAGAACAACAGAGATCCAGCTGAGCCGTCAGTTACCTGCAGGTAAGGCACTAGAGACTGAGTGGTTGGGGGAGGCTTCCTCTGTGGGACGGGTTCACGGAGCAGGGGGAGGGTAAAGGTCAGAGTTCAAAGGTTAGTCTACAAGCCAGCCAATAACTAGGGAGCACAACAGTTAACACACCCGTTAGTACACACGCTGTTCCAGCTCCAGGCTGCTGGTTAGGTCTGATCAAATCCCTCGGAGCTAAACAGAGACTCCATCAGAGGTGAGCAGTTATCCTCACATTTAGGAGTTTAAACTAAAACCAGAACCTCACTGGGCTGAGACCACTGGAGACTCTAATGACAGGAAAGTATCTCAACTGAATCAGTTTGTACGAAACATAGAGTGTCATACCTGAGCAGGTCATGTGGGGCAGATGGAAGAACTACAAACAAACTGTATCACAATGTTCAAATTCACACACAGATCCCTCAGCTTTAGCCAGAGCTATGTTTAGGGTCTACAGAAGACAGAGCGGATGTCTGCACCTCGCTCTGTTCTGCCAGCCAATCAGAGGCGCTGCAGACGGTTAAAGGAGACCTGCTGCCACCAGGCTCTGAGAGCTGATCAGTGAACTTTGTTCTTCGTCTTTAAGACCTGCAGATCACTCTGTCGGTCACTTCTGTCCCTGCTGTGTTCGTCACCACTTTGTGTTGATGGTGATGATGCTGATGACTCAACCTGCTGCGCTTCACGAGTCTCTTCAGTAAATAACTCCTGCTGTTTGCTCTGAGAGTCTGATGCTGAGATGGAGCAGAGAGTGGGAGGAATTAAGGCACAACCTCCTGGAAGGGTCTGATTCCAGTTTGCTCTCCAACTCCTCCCCAGGCCGTCTCACGTTTCTCCACTTCCTGACTCAGACTCTAACCTGACAAAGGGTCCAGTCGGGTCCCAAACCCCACAATGACTCTGCAGCTATTTTAAGAACATTTGGTTCAGATTCCAGCAACACCAGTGAGAGGACCTGAGACACACAGGAGGAAACGGAGAACTCTGGAGAACTTTTCAGGACATTTTGAAAACTTCCTTGAGAAAACCACTCAGGTGGTCTCCAGCAGTCGCAGCTCAGAGATTCTGGCTTTAGATGAGCAGCTGGGACAAGTACAGGTGTCAGAAACGCTGAGAAACACACAGTTCTGTTAGAAATCACATCTCAAACAACAAGTTCAAACTAACTCTGCTCAAAATGTGATGATGTCTACATTTAATACTACACAAGCATAGTATTGATGTCTTCTGCCCTCTAGTGGAGGATCTCAGAACTGTAGAAGGCAAAGGCCAGTTTCTTTGGATTGTTTTAGAGTTCCTGTATATGATAAGATACTTGTTATTTAACCAGTAGCTGATAAATGCTTCCACTTGTAACTAAAGACTCTTCTGGTTATTGCTTCATTCTTTAATGGTTAAAGAGGTCCTGCCTGACTGGTTTTGTGAGGAACACTCTGTCCTTTCCTAAACACCAGTGTACCTAAAACTATGAGGTCGGCTGAGGCAGAGTCCTGGTCTATCTCAGATTGGACAGTGCAGGTGTACGTCCCCTCGTCCCCCTCGTTCACGTTGGGGATCGTCAGAGACGCTTCGTCCTTCTTCAATCTGGAGACAAAGAAAGCAGACTGGTTTAATCTGAGCAGAGGACTGAGTTCATCAGCTCTGACTCAGAGAGACAATGGAGACAACCTCAGGATCAAAACAGAACCTACTACTGGTAAATAGCCCCGCCCCCGGACATCTGACCAATCAGCAGACTGAGTGCTCTCACCTGGTTTATAATGATGCATTTTATTTTGTTTGCAATTTTCTCTGTGAAAAGAAACTGAACGACAGGAAAAACCTGGAAATGACGTAATGATGAAGTGATTCAGACCTACAGGTGTGAACACAGCCTGAGGACGACAGTGACATCATAACACAGGTAGAATAATGACTACTACAGAGCACCACGTCACATGGATGGACCAGTGTTGGTTTTGCCGATGAAGAGGATGACAAAAATAATTTGTTGCCCCTTATTTCATGACTACAACGAGACGGTGAGGAGCTAAACGCACGTGGCTCTCTGATGACTACAACTCAACAGGACCATAATGTTAGTGAGTGGTCTGTCAGAGGTTCAAACTGCAGGACGTTTCTACCTATTGCTGTCTAATCTGTCTGTCAAAACTAAAAATGATCAGCCACACTGCTGCATCCTGTCCTCTTTACCATTCTGAATACCACTAGTCACACGTCCACTCCTGCTGGCCTAACAGCAGCAGTGGTTTGGTGGTTGGAAACGACCAGTCAATCTGTGGAGGTATGATCCATCAGTGAGACCAGCAGCCGTATTCAGCTTAAAACTCTGTGAGAGAGTGGGACTGTTCCACAGCACCAGGCCTCTGGTGACTGGGCTAGCGTGCACGGCTCTGACAAACGCGCGCTCAGCTGCTTATTCTTCAATCAACTGAAGACTGAGACACTGGAGGCGGGGCCTGTGGTTGATGCACACTGTCCTCTGATTGGTCAGTCCCTGTCCTGTCCTGCTGTGCTGAGTTGGATCATCACATGCAGGGCGGGGTTTGGTCAGGCAGCAAGGGATTCCTATACAACTTATTGATCTTCATTTATTAATAGGTTAAAATACTTCTTTAATTTTGACTAAAACTGACTAAAATCCACCTTTTTGTGACTAAAACTAATCAACATTTTAGTCCTAGGACTAAGACTGAGGTGGCTGCCCCAGAACAACCACTGTTCAGGTCTCCGTTCAGACATAAAACGCTTCATTACTGAAGGACATGCTGAGTGTGTTTGACAGACCAGAGAGGAGAACGGCAGCAGGTCAGCCTGGGGGACCTGGACCTAGTGCTGACTCTAGTTAACGTGTCAGTTTAAAGTGAACGGGATCCAAACCAGTGATGAGAGCGGTTACCTCCATCCCAGGTCCAGGGGCCGGGCGTCTTTAGTCCAGGTGACTCTGGTGGGCAGGCTGGAGCTCACCACACACTCAAAGTGAGCTGTAGAGCCCCGGGCAGCCGACTGGTCCATGGGGGCTCGGACTATACGGGTTGGCTCTGAATCACAGAACACACACACACACACACACACACCCATCATGTGAACTCAACACATCAAGGGACAGGTTCAGACCTGTCACCTGGGTACTTCTAAGAGTACTAGTACACAGATTACCAACCCCCCCTCCACCACCCCTAAACCCTAACCCTAAGACCACACCCACCAATGACATCACTCAAGGTGGGTGGAGTCTCTAGAAACAGGAAGTAGTCCTCTGACCCCATCAGGAGAGACACTGCTGCAGAACTTTAGCAACGTCTCTCCTGATCGGAGTATTGCTCCGGTCAGAGGACTACTTCCTGTTTCTAGAGACTCCACCCACCTTGAGTGATGTCACCAGTGGGTGTGGTCCTTAGTGTAGATAAATAACTGATAAGTGTAAATCCGGCTGGTGACTCGGTGTGTGTGCAGACACGGTCTAAATAAAGACCTGGACAGGAAGCAGCTTAGTGAAAAAGGCGCACGGGTTTCATGTGCTCCTCCAGGAGAAGGCTATTTGGCACAAGAAAAAAGAAACTGGTCATGTGATGAAAACCCAGAAGAGCCCAGGACCAGTGAGTCTGGTGCTGAGGTGAACTGATCAGGACTGATGTCATTCTAATGTGATAAAGTGACTGAGTGGTGTGAAGCCTAACCTTTGACCTCCAGGCGGACCTGGTTTTTAGCTGTGCCCATGATGCTCGTAGCCACACAGGTGTAGATACCCTCGTCCTCTTTTCGTGCTCGTTTTATCTCCAGGGTGCCGTTGATGTAAACCCGGTACTGACCGCCATCCAGACCGCTGCCCTGCCCGTTCTTAAACCTTCAAACAAACCCGCTGTGGTCAGTTTAAACTCAGCGCCGTCGTTTGATGTGATATTTATGATTTACCAGCGTAACACTGGCAGAGGGGAACCGAAGAAGGGGCAGTCCAGGAAGGTCCGGTTGTTCTCGGTGACTTTGATCAGCTGATTGTTGGGACCCAGCATCCTCGGAGACATGTCTGCAAAAAGAGAAACATGATGTTTGTACACCTCTCCACCTCATGTAGAAGTGTGACTCCAGGACTCCAGTGTTGGTCCTAAACCTGCTGACCCTAAGGAGGACTAACAGTGACCTTTAATGAGATGTCTGTAGAGTGATAAGACCCTCAACAGAGCTGGGTTTGGAGCACAAAGGAAACCCAACTCCACTACTCCACCACTGTGGTGTGGATTAGATCTGACCTGAGTCTGAGGTCATGGTTCTTGACCGGGAAAAGGTGGAAGTCTCTCTCGGGGAGGAGTTCCTGCCTTAAGCGTAGGAGATCCAGTGTCATGGCGTCTTGTTCTCCAGTGGTGGTAGAATGGAGCAGGAGATGAACTGACAGACTGTGGCTCCGTCTTCGGTGATGAGGGCGTTGCTCTGGTCTGTCGTAGTGAAGAGGGAGCTGAGTCCAAAGGCAACGCTCTCAGTGTGATGGTGCATTCACCTTCCGACCCTCACCTGCTCATGAGATTTGGTTCATGACCAAAAGAACGAGATTCCGGATTCAAGCGGCTGAAATGAGCTTCTTCTTAGGGGGGCTGGACTCAGCCTTAGAGATGAGGTGAGGAGCTCCGTCATCGGGGGGGAGCTCAGAGTAGAGCTGCTGCTCCTCGGCATCAAAAGGAGTCAGCTGAGGTGGTTCTCCTGGGCGCCTCCCTTTGGAGGTTGTCCAGGTACGTCCCACTGGGAGGAGACCCCATAGAAGGGCCAGGACTCACTAGAGGGATTATGGGAATGCCTTGGGGTCTCCCAGTACAAACTGGGGAGAGAAGGATTCCCTACTGGATCTGTTACCTCCATGTCCCGGCCTTGGATAAGTGGAAGAAAATGGATGGATGGATATGACTTTGCAGTAACTTTTAGAGAAGCTTAATGAAACCCTCCCTATTCCTGAGTGGACTTCCAGAGAACGGGCCCTGATGTTCACTCACAGGATGCTGCAACCTTCAGGGAATCTTCCCTAAACATCTCCTGAAGTTCCAACTCATCTCTGAAGGATTCACCTGATCAGTAATCCTGTTGTCTTTCTCTGTCTGGTGGTACATTTACATCTGCTTTTACTGTGTTAGAGGAGGAAATCTGAGTCAAACAATATGGCAAAACACTGAATTCATTTTGAAAACAATACTGTCAGCCATCGTACTGTAACCAAAATGAAGCTGACTGTTAGTCAGTCATTGAGCAGAAGCTGCTCTCACCCAGGACGCTGATGAAGGCGTTGGCCAGCAGGTAGCCGTGCTGGTTGGAGGCGTTGCACTGGTACACCGCGCTGCTGCCAATCTGCACCGAGCGGAAGATGATGGTGTCCCCCAGAACCTGGCTGTTTGGGTTCTGAGGAGCCGCTGAGTGACGAGGAGACAAAAGAAGACCAGGGTTGAGTGGAAAGATGACAAACCCCAAGAAATAGGAAACACAAGTTACTGATATCAGTTTCTGTAACATGATTTACAAGAAACTCTTCACTGGTTGTTTTAAAACCTTTAAAATCTTTCAAAGCATCACAGACACAAAGTAAATGACTTAAAGGCTACAGATAACTCAACTCAGCAATCTAACTCTGTGACTGGGAGTTAGCTAGAAGCTAGCAACGCTTCAAACAGCGAAGTGGCTCTAAGTGTGAAGAGGATGTTCAGGAAGGCTAGGAGGCGGAGCCTCGTAGCGACACGTGACACCCTTTCATCTGGCTCGCCACATGATCACAGAGAAACCTAAAATCATTCAAAACGTCATCAACAACCATTTCTGTGATCAACTGACAGCAGTTCATAAATCAGAGCCAGAATCAGAGTCAGTGAACACAACATGAGAGGTCAAGGGTCAGAGCCTTCTCCAACAGGGAGACAGACGAGTGTAACTGTTAGTTGTAGAGTGCTGCAGGTTTTCAGGACAAATGGACCAGCAGGTATTTTTACTCAAGGCGCTGGGCGTGGAGACAGAGACACATCCAGAGGACAATAACACAAAAACATTGTCTTTAAGAAGGCTGAACTTTACTGTATAATAATAATAATCCAGTTACAGCTGCAAAAAATACAAATAACTTCAATAAGTTTCAAAATAAAACTACTTTGCAAAAATACTTTGATCTCTTTATGGTTTCAGTGACATCATGAGAGAGTTTGTCTCGAACCCTGAGACTCAGCACCTAGCAGGAGGCTTAATGTTCTAAAGGATTCTTCTAGGACTTAAAATGCAGCAAAATAAATGCTATAAACTGAAAGTTGACTGAACAACTCCAGTGTGGTGGAGGGTTTGACACCTAAAGTGTGGCCCGTGAATCCAGAGTGGTGTTTGTGACCCTCTGCTACTTAAAACTATCAGATTGTTCTTTTCCTTTAAATTCAGGTAAAAGATCAAAACAGATGAATTTCAGGGTTTTTGTGGCTGTGGGGACTGGACCTTCCTGTTTGCTCATTGAATGTGGCCCTTAGAGGACTTTCTAAAAAAGATTGGCCCCTGAGCATAACCCCCCCCCCCCCCATTGTGAGGTAAAGAGATGAGTAATGTGATTACTTTCTATCGGCTCTCCGTTGACCTGCCACTCGATGCTGGGTTTCGGGTTTCCGTTGGCCCGACACACCAGACGGCCGTTCTCGTCTGGGGCCAGCACCAGGTTTGTAGGTCTGTCCAGCCAATAAGGAGCCGCTGTGAGACACGAGGGTCTGTTAGGTCCATGAGCTGTCTACACGTAGAAGAGACCTCACCTGGAGCCGTCTCACCTTTGACTTGAACAAAGATGGAATGGCGCATGCTGCCTAGATGGTTGTTGGCCATGCACACGTACTCTCCAGCATCTTCCTCTGACACGCTGAGGATCTTCAGGGTTTTGTTGTAGTTGTCGAACCTCACCTTCCGTCCCGACAGCTCTCCACCCTTCTTAAACCACTTGATGCTGGGAGTCGGACTGGAGGCCAGACAAAGGAGGGACACACCTGTAAAGGTCTGGACTTGTGAAGTTTAGGACTTGTGTTTTTTTTTTACTGAATGGAAACAAACATTTTGACTGAACATGTTCAGCCTGATAATAAGCTGCACACTGAGCGCTGCATGCTGTAATCAACAAACACTAAAAAATGGAGCGTAAACCTGAGACTCTGTACTGAATCTGTACATAAAGTTATGATCACATGTTTACTGAGAGCTAGAAGGACCAGGGGGTCACCTCCTCAGACAGAATCCAGCTTACTAACCACGTCAAACTGAAAATATTTCTTCAAGTATACTCTTCCAGCTGCTGTTTCCTGAGTCTGCTGTTTAGTTATGAAGTAACACAAATGGTGTCAAAGCCCCCCCACAGTGCAGAAGACTGCAGAGGAGCCCTAGACCCCACCCCTATGTTAGTCAGCTGTTTGGTGTAACAACAGGAGACTGGTTTTACAGACTGCTCTTCCTCCTCGTCTTCTTCTGTTACATCTGACTAGGGTCAGTGTCACTGCTGGAAGTCTGAGGAGAGACCTGGACCCTCCCGAGGTCGCACACATAGTCCGACTCCACCAGGATCAATAAGGAGGAGATTCCAGGAGACAGGAAGTCACTCTGGACAGGACTGTGTGAGGTCCTTAACCCATCAGCTCCTTTGAGCAGGAGGAACAGCGTGATTACCACAAAGTGACCTCCAGACGGTCAGTGGAGTGAATGTCTCTGACCCAACTGCAACTGTTAGAGACAGACGTCATGAGGGTGTCCTCTAGTGGACCCTGTGCTCACTGCCTGGCACCGTGGGGCTCCACCAGTGCTGTCCTTTAGTTTCATAGAACAGTGTCACATCAGATGTTCTTCTGTAAACGAGTGGAACTGATTGTTTCTACAGGACCAATGTTTCTAAAGCTGCTTTGTCCTGAGAAGTCCAGTTGACTAGAACCCTACTGAGACGCTGTCCTGACGTTTTATCAACACTTCACTGAGACGGACCTCAAGGCCTCATTCTGAGAAGCTTCAGTTACAGAAAGGTTGGAATTCCTCTTGTGTGTGTGTGTGTGTGTGTGCTCACAGCCCAGCAGCGATACACTCCAGCAGCAGTCGTTCGTCCCTCAGAACCATTTTAGAGCTCTCGGTTCCTGATGGAGAGAGGAAACTGGGCGCGGACTCTGGGGTTTTCCGACCTGCGGACGAGGAAACAGCAGGTTCAGCCTCACATTCTCCTCATCTCCACCTGTAACAGGATGGTTGGAATCGTCTGCTGACGGCTCCACTCCTAGGGTCTCTGAAGGCCCCAGGTTATAATAATAATGGGTTGGATTTATATAGCGCCTTTCTAAACACCCAAATCTCTTTGACAGAAGCTCCATTATCCTTTCACACACACATTTACTCCGGTGGTGGTAAACTATGACAGACGTCTGTAGTCCCAGCTGCCCTGGGGCAGTCTGACAGAAGAGAGGCTGCCCTTCTGACCACCACCAACATTCACTCAGTCAGGTGGTGAAGGGTCTCCAAGGACACAACGACAATCTAACCCGGCTGGAGCTGGGGATTGAACTGGTGACCCTCTGGTTACCACACCGGCCACTCTACCTACTGAGCTAATGCCGCCCCGGTTCTGACAGCCCAGCAGGTTGAACTGCAGGCCTGGTGAACCTGCTTTGTGTGTTTTGAGATGGAAATAGGTTAAAAAGAAACACCATACCCAGCATGCCCTGGTTCTCACTCTGCTGTAATGAGATCAGTGGGCCCTATTCTAGTGGACCCATCAGTTTGAACCCTGGACCTGGCTACAGCTGGACTGACAGCTCTAACAAACCAGCTGGTGTCTGATGGAGCAGACATTATGAAGTGTTCTCCTCCTTCACCTGGAGGGAAACAACACATCCTGCTTTCAGTCTCTTGTTTGAGCTGAAGCCATGATCTAACCACTAATATAGACAATATTAATAAAATAAAGGCTTACTGTAGCTGTCCAGGAGAATAAGAACCATTAGCTTCACTCCTGGATCAGATTTCTTCATCTCTCATACAGTAGGTCTCTGACACTGAGCCTGTTTATCAGTCAGAGCTGTGAAACAGTCTGTACCTCTCAGATCTCCTCACTGTGGTCTGTCTGACACGTGTCAGGGTTCAAGGGAGGACAAAGAAAACAGGAATAAATATAAAACGAGTTCATTTATAAAAGGAAAAAACACAGTCCAAACCAACCAGACCTGATCCCCACCAGACCTGATCCCTACTAGACCTGATCCCTACTAGACCTGATCCCCACCAGACCTGATCACTACCAGACCTGATCCCTACCAGACCTAATCCCTACTAGACCTGATCCCTACTAGACCTGATCCCCACCAGACCTGATCCCCACCAGACCTGATCACTACTAGACCTGATCCCTATCAGACCTGATCCCTACCAGACCTGATCCCCACCAGACCTGATCCCCACCAGACCTGATCCCCACCAGACCTGATCCCTACCAGACCTGATCCCTACCAGACATGATCCCTACCAGACCTGATCCCTACTAGACCTGATCCCTACTAGACCTGATCCCCACCAGACCTGATCCCCACCAGACCTGATCACTACTAGACCTGATCCCTATCAGACCTGATCCCTACCAGACCTGATCCCCACCAGACCTGATCCCCACCAGACCTGATCACTACCAGACCTGATCACTACCAGACATGATCCCTACTAGACCTGATCCCTACTAGACCTGATCCCTACCAGACCTGATCCCTACCAGACCTGATCCCTACTAGACCTGATCACTACCAGACCTGATCCCTACCAGACCTGATCCCTACTAGACCTAATCCCCACCAGACCTGATCCCTACCAGACCTGATCCCTACTAGATCTGATCCCTACCAGACCTGATCCCTACTAGACCTGATCCCTACTAGACCTGATCTCCACCAGACCTGATCCCTACCAGACCTGATCCCTACTAGACCTGATCCCTACCAGACCTGATCCCTACTAGACCTGATCTCCACCAGACCTGATCCCTACCAGACCTGATCCCCACCAGACCTGATCCCCACCAGACCGGATCCCTACTAGACCTGATCCCTACCAGACCTGATCCCTACTAGACCTGATCCCTACCAGACCTGATCCCTACTAGACCTGATCCCTACTAGACCTGATCCCCACCAGACCTGATCCCCACCAGACCTGATCCCTACTAGACCTGATCCCTACCAGACCTGATCCCTACCAGACCTGATCACTACCAGACCTGATCCCTACTAGACCTGATCTCTACCAGACCTGATCCCTACCAGACCTGATCCCCACCAGACCTGATCCCTACCAGACCTGATCCCTACTAGACCTGATCCCTACCAGACCTGATCCCTACTAGACCTGATCCCTACCAGACCTGATCCCTACTAGACCTGATCTCCACCAGACCTGATCCCTACTAGACCTGATCCCCACCAGACCTGATCCCTACCAGACCTGATCCCTACTAGACCTGATCCCTACCAGACCTGATCCCTACTAGACCTGATCCCTACTAGACCTGATCTCCACCAGACCTGATCCCCACCAGACCTGATCACTACTAGACCTGATCCCTACTAGACCTGATCCCTACTAGACCTGATCTCCACCAGACCTGATCTCCACCAGACCTGATCCCTACTAGACCTGATCCCCACCAGACCTGATCCCTACTAGGCCTGATCCCCACCAGACCTGATCCCTACTAGACCTGATCCCCACCAGACCTGATCCCTACTAGACCTGATCCCCACCAGACCTGATCCCTACTAGACCTGATCTCCACCAGACCTGATCCCTACTAGACCTGATCACTACCAGACCTGATCCCTACTAGACCTGATCCCCACCAGACCTGATCCCTACTAGGCCTGATCCCCACCAGACCTGATCCCCACTAGACCTGATCCCCACCAGACCTGATCCCTACCAGACCTGATCTCCACCAGACCTGATCCCCACCAGACCTGATCCCTACTAGACCTGATCCCTACTAGACCTGATCCCTACCAGACCTGATCCCTACTAGACCTGATCCCTACCAGACCTGATCCCTACCAGACCTGATCCCCACCAGACCTGATCTCCACCAGACCTGATCCCCACCAGACCTGATCCCTACTAGACCTGATCCCTACTAGACCTGATCCCTACCAGACCTGATCCCTACTAGACCTGATCCCCAACAGACCTGATCCCTACCAGACCTGATCCCTACCAGACCTGATCCCTACTAGACCTGATCACTACCAGACCTGATCCCTACCAGACCTGATCACTACCAGACATGATCCCTACTATACCTGATCCCTACTAGACCAGATCCCTACCAGACCTGATCCCTACTAGACCTGATCCCTACCAGACCTGATCCCTACCAGACCTGATCCCTACCAGACCTGATCCCTACCAGACCTGATCCCTACCAGACCTGATCCCTACCAGACCTGATCACTACCAGACATGATCCCTACTAGACCTGATCACAACCAGACCTGATCCCTACTAGACCTGATCTCTACTAGACTTGATCACTATCAGACCTGATCCCTACTAGACCTGATCTCTACTAGACCTGATCACTACCAGACCTGATCCCTACTAGACCTGATCCCTACCAGACCTGATCACTACCAGACCTGATCCCTACTAGACCTGATCCCTACCAGACCTGATCCCTACCAGACCTGATCCCTACTAGACCTGATCCCTACCAGACCTGATCCCTACTAGACATGATCACAACTAGACCTGATCCCTAACAGACCTGATCACTATCAGACCTGATCCCTACCAGACCTGATCCCTACTAGACCTGATCCCTACCAGACCTGATCCCTACCAGACCTGATCCCTACCAGACCTGATCCCTACCAGACCTGATCCCTACCAGACCTGATCACTACAGGATCTGATCCCTACCAGACCTGATCCCCACCAGACCTGATCCCTACCAGACCTGATCCCTACCAGACCTGATCCCTACCAGACCTGATCACTACCAGACCTGATCCCTACCAGACCTGATCCCTACCAGACCTGATCCCCACCAGACCTGATCCCTATTAGACCTGATCCCCACCAGACCTGATCCCTACCAGACCTGATCACTACCAGACCTGATCCCTACCAGACCTGATCCC
>SSNR01001029.1:0-34120 GCA_006937965.1 Callopanchax toddi
AAAACAACCTTAGGTTTCTCGTGCAGTGCTCTGCTAACGTTTGGATCAAACACATTCCTTGCTTTAAACTAATTGTACTAAAGTCTTGACAAAAGATCCACACTGCTCATTGAACCAGCTCACTCTTTGAATCAGCGAACACACTAAAACAAAAAAACCTCTCACAAAGGTTTTACATTTAGACGAGTGTCTGTGCATTTATTAACATGGTGAATCGTTTTGCTTTTCAGTTACGGTCAATATAATCCACGTCTCTCAAACCGTTATCCTGCTCAAATTCCTGTGTAACGTTTATTTATATAGCACCCTTCACAGAAACACTCACAAAGTGCTTCACAGAAAACAGAATCAAACATGATAAAACAAACAAAATTTCATTAAAAAAATCATTAAACAACAAGAGAACACAAAATAGGTATTTTAAAGCAGTTTTGAATAATTGGGTTTTCAACTGCTTTTTAAAGGAGTCCAGACTGTCTATACAGCGTAAAACTAAAGAACGTTCATTGCAAAGTCGAGGTGCTAAAGATTGGAATGAGAGATCACCTGGACTTTTAAATCTGGTCCTTGGAACTGTTAGGAGATTCTGGTCTGTGGACCTGAGAGCTCGGGTTGGAGCGTACGGCTTTATCAGTTCAGTAACATAAAGAGGAGCGTGACCATGTAGGGCCCTGAAAGTTAGAGTCAGGATTTTAAAATGAACTCTATATTTAACAGGTAAGCAGTGCAGAGACTTCAGAATAGCAGTGATGCGATATTTCCTGTTTGCTCAAGTGAGGAGCCTCGCTGCAGAGTTGTGGACCAGCTGAAGGCGGTCAACTTTTAAAACATTTTTTTTTTTTTTGTTTAGGGTCCTTTCAGAGTAACAAAACATTATTGTATTTTTAATTAATTTGACTATCACCCCTCTTTACAAGATATTAAAATCATCTCCCTCCCCCTAAGATAATTATGCATGTAAGGACCACCCCGAAAATTTAAAAGATTGTATTGGCTCGAGCTTCGTCGACTCGTCTTGTATAACGACGCCCACACACACACCTACCACCCCGGTTCATGAGTCCTAAGTTACAACCTTCCCTCGAGCACACCACTACAGCCTGATCGACTAAATCTCTTCCAACACACCTCATCTTGTTAAGCCTGCCCTCCCCAGAAGATTTCATCTCCAAGGTGTTCAAACTGGGTCGACTGAAGCCTGCATCCTTGAGTGCTGAGCGAGGTATGTTATAGCAAACTGCATTTCTGTGACCTGTAACTATGATGCATAATTTGATATCTGAACTATGTTAAACCCAAAACAAATATTAAAATATTCACCCTAAACGTTATGTCGTTGGTCTTCTAAGTTATAGCAGTTAAAATATTTACCCTTATTACCCACATCTCACTGCATTTCCAGTCTTATATTTTAATCATCATTGTTAATCAATATTTCACTTAAGCTTCCAGTTTATTACTCTCACTTCCGTAAATATCAAACTGGTTAAAGTCACCTTACGTCATGCACGATTATGGTACTTTTACACATGGTTGCAAAAATGTTGATTTAACTGGTAGTTTAAAAAAAATATTCACCTTTATAACTGGTAGCTTTTTTTTGAAGTTTTGCCTTGCACAGAGTTTAAACTTAATAAATCAAGAATTCACTCATTCAGAATCGTTGGACTGATAAGACCAATTTACGATTTCTCAGATAATCCTAAACATTTGGGTGATGCTCAGAGCTTGTATTCTTGTGACTATTAATAATACTACCTATATTTTTATTAATAATCATAATAATATATATTTTATATTTAACATGTAGAAGTTTACCCTGTGTTTTTTGTCTGTAAAAGGTGCTAGATTAATAAACTTTACTTACTTCTTGACTGGCTCGGTGACATGGTTTTGAAGATGTAGGTCTATTATTCAGAGACGAATGCTGTTAAATATGAAAAAAAAAAAAAACATTTAAGTGTCATGGTACAATCAAGTAAACACATTTAACAAAGAACCAACAAAGTGGATTATCGATAACACACACTTGAAAGTATTCAGACCCCCGTTAAACATTTTCAGTCTATTGTGATATTTCAATTGTTCTTTTATTTAAAAAAAAAACATAAAAAGAAATATGTATAACCGTCAACAATTTCATGTTTTTTTTTTGTGTCAATATGGGGTATTGGGAGTACATTACTGAAGATAAGACAATGGACTTAAATCTTTTCAGTAAAGGATTGCAATATCAGTTAAAAGTTAAAACTTTCAGATTAAACAGACAGAAGTTAGTTACTAGCCATTATATATATATATATATATATATATATATATATATATATATATATATATATATATATATATATATATATATATATAATGAAATGATTACTGCACTAGATCGGATTTTCAACAGTCTATTTTATTGTCATGTGCAGAATATCTTTGTTTTTTTTTTTCATTTTTTTTTCATGTCCAGTCACAGGCAGGTAAATACATAAGCCCTTAAAAGCATGTTTGTGAAAAGAGAAAAATGATTAAGAAACAATAAACCTACCCCTTAATCCACCGCTAGCTTAAAAGCGATCTCTTTAGCGAACTCGCTTTTAATGGACGTCTAACTGACTGCTATTATCCGTTTTAGATGCGGAGGTGAAGAGTACATTTCTAAGCTTGACACATTCCTGATACTTATTATACCAAGACATGTTTTAGTGTGAAGTGATGAAGTTAGCAGAAGACGAGTACCTGAGCATACTGTGTTGTGTGTCGCGGTGTAATGCGTCCCCCGCCCCCCCCGGTCCCCGCTGTCAACATCCGGTATAGAAAACATTCCCAGCATAACAAAAAAAAAAACCCAGCGGTATCCAGTATGAAACGGTGTAACTCTCATGCCCTAGATATCTATTATCATATGTGTACAATACGCATAGTTTTTTTTTTGTTTGCCTTTGTTTATCTTTCAACTTCAGTCCTCACCAAATTCATGACCTGCAAATAAATGTCATACAATGGCTCCATCTGCTGCCCGCTCGATGTCATCGAACGGATTTAAACTGGAAAACAACAATTCATGTGTTCTGTATCTTAGATTGCATTTTTCATGTCGTTTCTGGCTTTTTTTTTTTTTACGTGTAATGTGTCACTTGTTACCTTTTAAATACAGTTTACCAAAATAAAAGCTGATATAAAAAAGGAAAACTCGCGCCCTCTTCAGTTACGGAGAGAAATGGTAAGACGTTCACTTTTGTCCCAAATATGATATAGGTTTGCAATGTGTTCCAACCAAGCCCCTTCACACTTGATGCAGAGAGGTGTACTTGCAAGCACGGGCTGGTGGTGCCTGTTGGAGCTGCCCATTGGAGCTGGCTGAAGTCTTCACATATTACACAACATACTGTGTGAATATATATTTATCCTACATTTGTTCTCTGCCGTGAAGCTCTTTATATTGCCAAGTATACTCTGTGAATACAGTTTGATTTTATTTGACATTATCTATCTATCTATATATATATATATATATATATATATATATATATATATATATATATATATATATATATATATATATATATATATATATATATATATATATATATATATACCTATCTATCTATCTATCTAACGATATATATATATAATAACGTTATATATAATATATACAAATATACAGTCATGAATTTTATATGTCATAATAAAAACATTTTGATTTGATGTTGTTTATTTTACTGTCTAACTTAAACACACACACACACACACACACACACACACACACACACACACACACACACACACACACACACACACACACACACACACACACACACACACACACACACACACACACTTCTGGGTAGTTAACGTTGCAATGTCCTAAAGCCTTAATGTATGAAACATTAAAACAACAAGCCTACAATGGTGGCTGTCAATCACAAGCTGGGTTTCTGCATTGATTTCCCGGGGAGCAAAAAAAACAGCTTCTGTCTCATCAGATGGTGTAAAATGCCCTGGAACTGCTCTGCAGTGGAATTGTTATTTCAGTCTCCTACAAGGAAGACCAAAAAAAAATAAAAAAAAAATAAACAATTACTCAATTACATTAAAAACATATTTAGCAGGGACAGAGTCATAACAAATACACCTTATGAAGGCAAATAAGGAAAATGTATAAACATTTCTTCCCAACTGCTAAGTAGGCTAAAAGGTAAGTCCGATAAAGTCTGTATAAGCATGTCACTTTCACAGAAAGATGCTTCTTTTTTGGTAATATTGTTAACTTCAGGAGAAGGGTTACTTTTTGAGGTGCAGAGCAGTTTGAGATTTACATCACATCATTTGTATTTGTTTGTTTTTTTAAAAAAAAAAATCTTTAAGCTGATGTTTCTGTTAAGCACTTTGTGATTTAATCCAATGAAAGGTGGTATATAAATAAAATGTACTTACTATTACAGACTAAAATAAGGACGAATAGGTACAATAAAAATCTGCTCTAACGTTTGCACACCCATATGGTACCAATATCCCATCTAAACAGACTAAAAAGACTAATAATTGTTGTAATTCTACCTGATGCCCTGTCACTATCAAAGAAAACTCTCCAGTGATCATAACTGAAGCAGGATGTGCAGACTGACATAACGCTCTACTTGAAGTCGTTCAGGAATCATTGTCTACAATGTGTCCATGTAGATGACGGAATGATTATGGGATAGGAGGGATAGCTTATGAGTAGTTAAACAGTTATTTGAATAAAATATATCAATTTGTACAATTAGATGATGAAATTTCAAATTCTCTAGAGATTACTCATGGAGTCCCACAGGGGTCAGTGTTGGGGCTTAGTTGAAAGACTAAATGAAGTCAAAGTCCTAGGCTTGGACCATAAACTTAATTGGAAATCTCACATAAAATATATAAAAAACCAAAAACTTTCTAAAAGTATTGGTCTTTTAAACAAAGTCAAAAGCGTTCTACAAACATCAATACTTTGAACATTGTATCACTCATTTATTGTTCCATATTTGACTTATTGTATAGATGTTTTGGGCAATACCTATATAAAAATTACTATTTCTTTGTTTCTGTTACAAAAGAACGCTTTAAGAATTTTACATAAAGTACATCCAAGAGAACATTGGATTGTTTGTTCAGTCAAAAATTATAGTATTCAGATAATTGGTTAAATTGAAGACTTTACTAACTATATTAAAGGCTAGAAAATACGTTACTGCCAACACAGTTACAGAGGTTTTTTATTTTGATCACAAATAATAAAACAGTAGAGAGAAATCTGAGTTTAAAAGAATATTTGTTCGTACTAAATTAAATCAAATGTGCATTTCAATATATCGAGTAACATTATGGAATAACCTGGATGATGATTTTTTTTTAAATGTTCCAACTACTGATCAATTAAAAAATAAAATGTATAAAGAACAAAAGCTAAAATCCTATGATCTTATGAGTTAATAATAGAGGACTGATATGTTTGACTTGAAGACAAAGCTGTTTACTTTTTGTGTATAAGGCCAATTTGTAATTTATTTGATCTTTAGTAGAAGGGGATAGGTCAGAGAAGATTTTTTTTTTCTTCTTCCTCCCCGTTTTTCACTCAAATGATTTGTATTATGGTAGGTATTTTGTATTTTAATTTTACGTTTGTATATTAAATTTTTTGAGTGAATAAACTAATTGAATTGAAATGACACATAGATGACATTTACACAATTTTATGAACGGTCGAATAACTAATAATCTTGTAAAATCTTACTTGTGAGGCGTAACTCAAAGTGATCTGCCTTCAATAGTGTGGCGGTTGATGAATGAATGAACTCGGGTTACGTGTGGAGTGACGGGAACTCATCCAACATAGCAGCGATAATGTGGTTGGGTAAATTAAGATTTTTAATAGAGCCTTTAGATCTGATACCTTTAGATACGATTTCTTTAAAAGTGTACAATGACGGGAGTTTTCCACTCCATTTCATTTTATGAATATAGTATTTTGCTAACATTAAAAGTAAGTTAATCAAAAACATTTCTTCAGAGGTGAAATTACAGTTCTTGAGAATAAGTAATATTTCAAGTTTTGATAATATCACATTTTTGTCTATTGTTCTAAAACTTAAACTTTGTAAGTCAGACCAAAATATAGCTACCTTTGAACAGTCCACAGATACATGTTCAAGACTTTCACCATCACATTGACAAAAAGAACATTCTTTACTTATAGTAAAATTGAAACGACAAAAATAGTCTTTTACAGGGTAGTACCGATTTACAATTTTAAATAAAAATTCTTTGACTTTATTGGAGATTACATATTTATGAGGTAGTAAGAAGATTTCATTCCATTGCTTTCTATTCAAGAACTCACATCTATATTTACATAAAGGAGTAGACAAAGGATTTAAATGAACTCTGATAAATTTGTTAGTACATTTCTTTCCCAGAATATTAGTTCCTTCAATAAAAAATGGGTCATCATGAAACTGCAAATCTATATTTTGTATATTTTTTGTCAACAAAATTAAATGATTTGGAATTGACTTAATGACCATTTCAAATTCTTGATGAAATTCAGCAAGTTTGACAGGAAGCTTTCCTACTGAGAAAGGACATTTTAATAAAACAAATGTAATCCCCCCCAGATAACCAAAGAAGTGATTGGGAAAGATATTCCACATAGAATTAGGATTATTTAGAAATATTTTAATCCATTTTATCTTAATTATCTGATTAAAAATAATATACGTCAGTACATTCAAACCTACTTCATCTAACGAATTTGAAAGAACTTCTGTTCTAATTTTATGTCCTTTTATTTCTCCAACTGAAATTACATACGGTTTTGTCAAGACTGGAACACAGCGCTTTGCTGACCTCTAGTGAGGAGAAAATATATGACGCTCTTAATAACCCTTCTTGCTCAATAGTGTTCTACCAAATATCGTTAAATCTCTTGCCAGTTATGATTTTTTTTCTTAATTGCTTCAGTAACAGAGGTACAATTATTAATCGTATTCGTGTTATCTTTTGAGATTTAAATACCTAGATATGTTACAGTGTTTTTTACAGGAATACCAGAAATTTCAGTCTCATTTATATTGCCTAATGGAAGTATTTCACATTTCTTTAAATTAAGCTTCAATCCTGATACAGTCGAAAATTTAGATATAATATACTTCATCTAACGAACTTGAAAGAACTTCTGTTCTAATTTTATGTCCTTTTATTTCTCCAACTGAAATTACATACGGTTTTGTCAAGACTGGAACACAGCGCTTTGCTGACCTCTAGTGAGGAGAAAATATATGACGCTCTTGATAACCCTTCTTGCTCAATAGTGTTCTACCAAATATCGTTAAATCTCTTGCCAGCTATGATTTTTTTTTCTTAATTGCTTCAGTAACAGAGGTACAATTATTAATCGTATTCGTGTTATCTTTTGAGATTTAAATACCTAGATATGTTACAGTGTTTTTTACAGGAATACCACAAATTTCAGTCTCATTTATATTGCCTAATGGAAGTATTTCACATTTCTTTAAATTAAGCTTCAATCCTGATACAGTCGAAAATTTAGATATAATATACTTCATCTAACGAACTTGAAAGAACTTCTGTTCTAATTTTATGTCCTTTTATTTCTCCAACTGAAATTACATACGGTTTTGTCAAGACTGGAACACAGCGCTTTGCTGACCTCTAGTGAGGAGAAAATATATGACGCTCTTGATAACCCTTCTTGCTCAATAGTGTTCTACCAAATATCGTTAAATCTCTTGCCAGCTATGATTTTTTTTTCTTAATTGCTTCAGTAACAGAGGTACAATTATTAATCGTATTCGTGTTATCTTTTGAGATTTAAATACCTAGATATGTTACAGTGTTTTTTACAGGAATACCACAAATTTCAGTCTCATTTATATTGCCTAATGGAAGTATTTCACATTTCTTTAAATTAAGCTTCAATCCTGATACAGTCGAAAATTTAGATATAATAGAAATAACTTTAGGGACTTAAATAACATTATTCAATAAAATGGTTGTTTCGTCAGCCAGTTGTGTAATTTTAAGTTTTGTTAAATACTTTAATTCCTTCACAGGGATATTGTCTGATTAGATAATTTAGGATTTGGCCTAAAAGCAAAAATATACAAAGGGGACGCTGGACAACCTTGCCGTACCCCTTTATAAATGTTAAACCGCCTGGAAGATCCAT
Source organism: Callopanchax toddi (assembly GCA_006937965.1). NCBI lineage: Eukaryota > Metazoa > Chordata > Actinopteri > Cyprinodontiformes > Nothobranchiidae > Callopanchax > Callopanchax toddi. The sequence goes on from SSNR01001029.1 coordinate 8,213, forward strand.
ATAAAAGCTTTATAGAACTATTGTTGTCTTTATAGAGTGTTTTAAAGGCTTTGATTTTAAAAAAAAACTGCTAAAATTAAAAAAGGACGTCTCAATTTTTTTGTTTTGTTTTTTTTAATGACTCACTGTGCAGTGGCGAGGCTGATATACAATTGTTACTGCCTGATCTGCTACCGGAAAACGACGTTATGTGCATGCGCGAAACCACGTCATTTCCTCTTTTCGCCAACTTAGCGAAATTCTGTTAGCTCCCAGTTAGCCCTTAGCTTTCACCAACAGCTTTGCCTCTTTATCGAATGCTCGGACCATTTAAACAATGGATACCTACGTGTATAAACATTTTCATACATTATGTATGAATATAGATTTATTATATACTTGTTAACACCTTAAAAGATACTCTGAACCGTACCTACCGTAAAATACTTCACTGCGACATCACGCAGTTTGCACATGCGCAAAACTGATCGGGTGGACCTGATCATAGACATTATATATTAGTAGACCCCGCATTGACCGCTACTGCCTATAGGCGCTGGTGAGCGGTGGCTCCGCCATCTTGGACCGGTCGCCCCAGCTCCACAGTGTAAACTGTTTGGCAGAGCAATGACGATTCAGCGCGTTTATTAAATCATAACTCGATAAATACTAAACTGATTTTCATGCCGTTTTTTTGTTTGCAAACGCGAAACATTTAGCTATAATACAGGACAGATAGTTTGGACTATTTCATATTAATTGTTGGCTTGTAGTAATAGAATATTCTGCTAAACACACAATCCTATATGACATAAGCAGAAAGTACTACTCAGCCATTGTAATAGAGTTATACCGTACATTTCATGTGTAATATACATATTTTACCTAATAAATATTGTTATATTTATATATATAAATATTGTTATATATATTAGTAATTATATAAAATATATAATACACATATACAGAATATATATATATATATATATATATATATATATATATATATATATATATATATATATATATATATATATATATATATATATATATATATACAAAATAAACAAATATATAAAGTTTAGTAAGTAAAGTTTATTTCTATAGCAACTTTTACAGAAATAAGTGTTTAACAAAAAAGGATCAAAATATAACATGATTAAATGACAAAGAACCAAATCAACAATTGGCTTTATTAACAGACATCCTGATCCATAAAAAATAAAAAACACACTAAAATCAGGAATAAAAACACAAATTAAAAACTGATCAAATGAAACTAAAAGACATTAAATAGCAGATAAAAACGTATAATGCATACAAAGGCATTTGCCCTCTAAAATAACAACTATTTAAAACAAAAAATAAAAATAAAGATAAAATAAAAGACTATTTAAAAATAAAACTAATTAAAAATATATTTAAAAATGCATAATGATCAAAGTACTAATAAAGACGGTTAAATACCAGGATATAAAAGATTTAATTAAAAGCAGTTTTAAACGATTGAGTCTTCAGCTGCTTTTTAAAAGTATCCAGACTGTCGATACTGTGTGAAACTAAAGGAAGTTTAGTACAATAGTACATATAAGTACACAGACAGACAGACAAAAGGTTAGCGAGTGAAACCGTGTTTGACTAGAACAACGTGTGGAGAACAAGTAGACGACACCAACTATAAACAATATGTACACTTGAACAAACTGACAGTATTACAAGAGCTAAAACACCTGAAAGAGGAGAGATTTGCCGTTTCCAAGGATTCTGGTAGAGCATTTCTGACTAACACAGACACCTGGGAAAAAAATAGAAAATTAGCTATTTAACATATTTGCTCCAGTCATTTGTAAACACTGAACTGGACAACATGTGGACTAACTGTGTAGTGGACGTGGATGTGAGAGGGGAACATCTCTGAGGTGTCTGTAGGCCTTAGGACCAGGTCCATGGAGTCTGAGGGAAAACTCCCTGGATTCTCTGTGTACTCCTGTCCTGCTTTCACAGTTTAGTTTAAAATCTTAAGAACAAAAGTTAAAGTTTCATTGTGTGTGAGAGCGCAGGAGTGCATAAGTGTGTATGACTGGCAGCATACAAGTGAGATTTCAATATGTCCATATTTATGGATTTATGGTCATGATGATCTAATGTAAATAGAAACACTGGCATCATCAGGCTGAGGTTGAGGATGTGAGGTTGAAGTCTGTTGTCTCTTCAGCTCTTCTGGGGGTGGGTGTAGTCCTGCTCTTTGTGGCTAAAATAAAGCATAATATTTAAAAATCATATATTATTTTTATTATAAACCTTTGGCTCCCAGTTCAGGTCTGGTGCCACCTGGAGTTAGAAACCTCTTCATGAAGGACCACTCAGATATCATCTTATCAGGTTTAATGAAATGTGACATCTGACAGGTTCTGCAGGGATAAGCAGCTCACTCTGCCCTGTGATTGATAACAGGATATTTACAGGATATTTGCATTTATAAATTGTGACAGTCTTAGGAAAGACTCACTGTCTGGAGGTGAACTGGAAAGCTGAAGATGGATGAATAACTCCATCTCTGAGTCTCGTGATCTGATTTAAAATGCTTGAATCTGTTGCTGTGAAGTCTTCTCTCTTTAAGGCCACCTCACACTTCTTCCACATGTCTTTATGGAAAACCTTCAAAACAAAAACAGGAGTTTGGGAGAGTCTACACAAAGACTACAAACAAGGTCTTCATTCTTCTATTTTATTCCTGTTTTTATCATTTTATTTACATAACCCATTTTCACTTCTTCCTTCAAATTTCTTCGAACATTTCTTTAACAAAAAACAAGTTCTGTTGACAACCCAGTGCTGCTGAAGTTGTCACTAAACTATTCAACGGTCAACTATTGACCCTAAATAAACAAAAACAAAACAAATCAAAAACAAAAATCTCCCCAAATCGTCACACTAGTGGAAACTGAGACACTTCAGTCTAACATTTGCTTCTAACACCAAAACATGAAAACACTTTGAGAAAACTGCAGAGTTTTATTGGATAATATAATTTAAAAAAGGGTTTCTTTAAACTGTGATCTCCTCTGGTATTTTCTGCTGAAGTAAACTTGCTCCACCTGAGATGCTCAGGTTATTCAAACATCTCAAATGTAAATATAATTTATAAAGAAATCCTACAGACTATTTAGAGCATTTCAGATTTTCCATGCAGTACTGTGCAAAAGTTTGAAACTCCATCTCATTAAAAACATTTAGTAGTAATACTTTATCCATTATTTGTCCCTTTAGTCTCAGCTTTCTAACCGGACTACACCGGTGTAGCTAACGTTAGCCAGCTAAGATTTCCCCGGTGGACATAAATAAATACGATACAGTAAAAATGCAAACAATCAAACTGTTCAATCTTACTTCTGAAAAGTAATCCCTCGAGTCCTGCTCTCAAAAGTCCGCAGATCTGAACAGGAATACGCCTCACTGTGTTCAGGCGTCACTGCAGCTGGAAATCTGCCGATGGGACGACCGGTCCAAGATGGCTGCCGCATTTCTTGCCTCAGAGCGGCCTATGCGGGGTCTACCAATATATTATGTCTATGCTGGTAAGCGGTGAGGCCGCCATCTTGGACCGGTCGCCTCAGCTCTAGTGTTAACAGTTTTGCAGAGCAATGACGCTTCAGCGCCTTTATTAAATCATAACTCGATAAATACTAAACTGATTTTCATGCGGATTTTTGTTTGCAAACGCGAAACATTTAGCTATAATACAGGACAGATAGTTCGGATCATTTCATAGTGTTGGCTTTGTAGTAATAGAATATTCTGCAAAACACACAAGAAAGAAACAGAAAGTACTACTCAGCCATTTTAATAGACGTATACAGTACAATTATAGCAAGGGTTACAGAAATAAATTAAGTGTTTCACAAAACAACATCAAAATAAAACATGAGTAAATGACAAAGAACCGAATCAACGATTGACATTATTGACAGACACCCTGATCTGTCAATAAAGACAGAAAAAAGAAAAGAAAAGAAAAAAACACACTAAAATCAGTGATAAAAACACGAATTAAAAACTGATCAAATAAAAGTAAAATACCTAAAATAGCAGATTAAAGCACAAACACGTAATGCATACAAAGGCATGTGCCCTGTAAAAAATAATAAATATTTAAAACAAATAAAAATAAGAAAAGAAATTAAATAAAGATAAAATTAAAGACTATGTAAAAATTAAACTAATTAAAAATATATTATAAAGACAAAGCCGTACACTCCAACCCCGAGTCCTCAGGTCCACAGACCAGAATCTCCAAACAGTTCCAAAAACCAGATTTAAAAGTCCAGGTGATCGCTCCTTCCAGTCTGTTGCGCCTCGACTTTGGAATGAACTTCCTTTAGTTTGACGCTGTATAGACAGTCTGGACTCCTTTAAAAAAGCTGTTGAAGACCCAATTATAGAAAACTTCTTTTAATTAAGTCTTGTATGTTATCTTGTTGTTCTTTAAAGATTTTGATTTGTAATGATATTTTTTTGTTTTATTGATTTTATTTGTTTTTATCATGTTTGATTCTGTTTTTTGTTAAGCACTTTGTGATTTGTTCTGTGAAAGTGCTATATAAATACACCTTATTTACTATTATATATAAAAATATATTAAAAATAGTAAAAAAAAAAATACAAATACTGATCACTGTACAAATAAAGATGGTTAGATACCAGGATATAAAAGATTTAATTAAAAGCTCTTTTATATTATGGAGTCTTCAGCTGCTTTTTAAAAGTATCCAGACTGTCGATACTGTGTGAAACTAAAGGAAGTTTAGTACAATAGTACATATAAGTACACAGACAGACAGACAAAAGGTTAGCGAGTGAAACCGTGTTTGACTAGAACAACGTGTGGAGAACAAGTAGACGACACAAACTATAAACAATATTTACACTTGAACAAACTTGCTCCTGACAGTAGTACAAGAGCTAAATCTCCTAAAAGAGGAGAAATGTTGATGTTTCCAACGATGCTGGTAGAGTATTTCTGACTAACACAGCCACCTGTGAAAAACAAAAATAGAAATTGAACTATTTAACATACTTGCTCATGTCATTTAGAAACTCTGAACTGGACAACATCTGAACTAACTTGTGTAGTGGATGTGGACGTGAGAGGGGAACATTTGCAGTCTCTCTGAAGTGTCTGTAAGCCTTAGGACCATGTCAACGGACTCCCTGTATTGTCTCGTGTACTCATTTCCCTGCTTTCACACAGTTTATTTTAAAATCGTAATAACAAAAGTTAAAGTTTCATTGTGTGTGAGAGTGCAAGAAGGCATAAGTGTGTATGACTGGCAGCATACAGGTGAGATTTCAATATGTCCATATTTATAGCCATTATAATCTGATGTAAATACAAACACTCACATCAAGCTGAGAATGACAATGTGAGGTTGACGTCTGTTGTCTCTCTTCAGCTCTTCTGGAGGTAGGTGTAGTCCTGCCTTTTTGTGGCTAAACTAAAGAAGCATAATATGTAAAAAAAAAAAAAAAATTAAAAAAATACTTACTTTTATTATAAACCTGTGGTTCCCAGTTCAGGTTTGGGGCCACCTGGAGTTAGAAACCTCTTCAAGAAGGGCCACCCAGATATGATCCCTATTAGGTTTAAAGAAACGTGACACCTGACAGGTTCTGCAGGGAGAGGTAGCTCACTCTGCCCTGTTATTGATAATAGGATATTTACAGTATACTTTCATTTACAAGCTGTGACAGTCTTAGAAAACAGTCACTGTCTGGAGGTAAACTGGAAAGCTGAAGATGGATGAACAACTCCATCTCCGAGTCTCACGATCTGGTTTAAAATGCTCAAATCTGTTGTTGTGAAGTCTTCTCTCTTTAAGGCCTCCTCACACTTCTTCCTCATGTCTTTATGAGAAACCTACAAAACAAAAACATGAATTTGGGAAAGTCTACACAATAAAACTACAAAACTAGGACTTCATTCTTCAAATTGATTCACATAATAACCCATTTTCACTTCTTCCTTCAAATGTCTTTGAACTTTTCTTTAACCAAAAACAAGTTCTGTTGATGACCCTGTGCTGCTGAAATTATCACTAAACTATTCAACGATCAACTATTTACCATAAAAAAAAACAAAACAAAAATCGTTACACTAGTAGAAACAGAGATACTTCAGTCCAACACTTGCTTAACACCAAACATTAAAAAAAAAAATAGAGAAAACTGCTGAATTTTATTCGATATTAAAAACAAGGTTTCTTTAAACTGTTATCTCCTCTGGTATTTTATACTGAAGTCAATTTGCTCTACCTGAGATGCTCAGGTTATTCAAACATCTCAAATATAAATATAGTTTATAAAGAAATCCTACAGACTATGTAGAGCATTTCAAATTTCCAATGCGGTACTGTGCAAAAGTGTGAAACTCAATCTCATTAAAAACATTTAGTGGTAATACCTTATCCATTATTTGTCCCCTTTAGTCTCAGCTTTCTAACTTTACTACACCGGTGTTGCTAACGTTAGCCAGCTAAGATTTCCCCGGTGGAAATACATAAATACGATACAGTAATACTATATTTACAAAATGCAAACAATCAAACTGTTCAATCTTACTTCTGAAAAGTAATCCCTCGAGTACTGCTGTCAAAAGTCCGCAAATCTGATCAGGAATACACCTCACTGTGTTCAGGCGTCACTGCAGCTGGAGATTTGCCCATGGGAGAGGCCCAAGATGGCTGCCGCATTTCTTGCCTCAGAGCGGTCAATGCGGCATCTACTATGGGGCTGATCTGTACCGTTCAACGTTGCGCATGCGCTGTAAGGATCGGTCCGTTCTGATCCATAAGTCCCTTTTTATTTTTTATTTTCTTCAACATTGTATGAAACGTTGTCATTATTGTAAACTTTATAATAAATACTTATTACTGTTAACATCTTAACAGATACTCTGACCTGTAATTACCGTAAAAAGCTTCAGCGGATGTAGACTCATTTCGTACATGCGCAGAGCCGATCGAGCTTCCGGTACAGATCGGGCAAGCGTCGCCGCCATATTGGATAGGTCCCTCACTCCATACGTAACCGTAGTAAATTCATCAAGCACCGCACTATTGAAGGTAGATCGCGTGGAATTACCTCTCACAAGTCAGATGTAACAACATTATTGGTTATTCGACCGTTCATAAAATTGTGTAAACGTCATGTACGTGTCATCAACGTGGACACATTGTTGACAATGGTTCCTGAACTGCTCCAAGTTCAGCGTTATGTCTGCTTATACTGCTTCAGTTAGGATCACTGGAGAATTTCTTCAATTGCGTTAGGGCATCAGGTAGAATTTTTCACAGTTATTGGTCATTTTACTCTGTTTAGACGAGACATTGGTATCGTCTGAGTGTGCAAACTTTTAGATAAGATTTTTCTTATACCTATTCATTCTTATTTTAGTTTGTTTTGATCTAGTAGTAAGTACATTTTATTTATATAGCACCTTTCATGGAAATAAATCACAAAACTGCTCGACAAAAACATCAGTGTAAAGGCTATTAAAAATAAATACAAACTGGCGTGATATACCTCTCAACTTGTTCATGTCATCAAGTAACCCACCTCCTAAAGTGAACAATACTCCTAAAAACATTTTTCTGTGACATGCTTATACAATCATTGCCTTACGTACATTTTAACTAAACTACCAGTTGGGAACAAAAAAGTTTATAAGTCTTCCTTATTTACCTTAATAAGTTGGGTTTTATTTTATGAGTCTGTCTCTGTAAAAAATGGTTTTAATGTGAGTAATTGTAAGTGAGTAAGCAAAGTTTATTTCTATAGCACCTTCCACAGAAAAAATCACAAAGTGCTTCACATAAAACAGAATCAAACACAGTAAAACAAATTAAATCAATTAAACTAACAAAATATCATTACAAACAAAATCATTAAACAACAACAAGAGAACACAAAAGAATTATTTAAAAACAGTTTTGAACAATTGGGTCTTCAGCTGCTTTGTAAAGGAGACCAGACTGTCTATACAGCGTCAAACTAAAGGAAAGTCATTCCACAGTCGCGGTGCAACAGACTGGAAGGAGAGATCACCTGGACTTTTAAATCTGCTCCTTGGAACTGTTAGACAGATTCTGGTCTGTGGACCTGAGGACTCGGGTTGGAACTGTTAGTAGATTCTGGTCTGTGGACCTGAGGACTCAGGTTGGAGCTGTTAGTAGATTCTGGTCTGTGGACCTGAGGACTTGGGTTGGAGCTGTTAGTAGATTCTGGTCTGTGGACCTGAGGACTCGGGTTGGAGCGTAGGTCTTTATCAGGTCAGTAACATAAAGAGGAGCTTGACCATGTAGGGCCCTGAAAGTTAGAGTCAGGATTTTAAAATGAACTCTACATTTAACAGGTAACCAGTGCAGAGAGCTCAGAATTGTTTAACGTTTTTTTTTTTATTTTCTTGTTTTCTTACTTGTACGAGACTGGAATAACAATATCACTGCAAGGGCAGTCTCAGAGCATTTTCCACCGTCTGATGGTCCAGTAGCTGTTTTTGCACCTGATGAACTCACTGCAGGAACCCAGTTTGGGATCGACAGCCACCATTTCATGCTAGTGTCATTTGTAGTGTCTGTATTTCACATATTAAGGCTTCACCACATTGTGCCCTTAATCACCCAGATGTTACAAAGTGGCAGCACTCTAAAGAAGCTGTGTAAAACAAAAACAAAACAAAAAAAGTTTTTCCAGAGCTTTAGCTCCCTATAAGCCCCAGTGTGTATGTACTGTATGTGTGTGAAAACATATTGTGAAATAAACTCAATCAAATCAAGTTTTTAGAATTAAAATATAAACTTCATGCATTCATAATTTTATATATTATATATAAGTTTTATTAGATATACTTGTATTTTCTTAATATGTCAAATTAAATAAAACTGTTCATAGAGCTGTTTACATGTCATGCATTGCACAACAATGAGCTTCACAGCGGATAAAATAATGTAGGATAAATATATATTCAAACATTATGTGCACTCATCAACATAGTGCACATACAATACAAATACACAGTAAAATGCACACTTAAAAACATTCAGTCACACAAACATACATGCACCCCTGTCATGGGGCTAGGGGGTGTCGGACCCAAAAACTCAGGCAACGCACAGAATGAATCAAGTAACGTTTATTAGAGAGGGTTGTGCTGCTCCAGGTGTCAGGCCACAGGGATGTTGTTGGGCTGCTGATAATCTCCGGTTGAGCAGCACTGGAATGAGAGAATAGATGTTTAGAGATCTCTCACCATGGGGGAAGGACAGAGGAGGTGTGGTCATGTGAACGGTCCAGGTGGGTACAGGTGGGGTCAGAGAGCAGGGAGGCACCAAGGTCCAGCAGGCAGAGAGGAGTCAGAGATCAGGCAAGGGTCTAGAACCAGGAGATCCAGATCTGTGGGGGAAGCAGGCAGGAGCAGGCAAAGGGCTGAGTCCTGAGAGCAAAAACAGGGTAAAAAATGTTTAAAGAGCTTGACTTTGGCTTGATAAGGCTGGAGTATCGTCTGCGAGAGCATCAGATAATCTGGCACAGAGCTGTGGCTGGAGGGAGCTTCTATCCTGGGGAGCACAGGTGGAGATGATTAGACAGGCAATCATGAGCAGACAGGCAACAGGCGAGCATGGTTAGGTGGTGTGCAGCAATGCAGAGAGGCAGGATCATGACAGTACCTCTCTCCTAAGGTCCGGCACCTGACGGACCCCCAGGCTGACCCGGGTGCGCAGCATGGAAGGCCCGGATGAGGGACTTGTCCAGTATATGCCGGGCGGGAACCCAGGAGCGCTCCTCAGGGCCGTAGCCCTCCCAGTCAACAAGATACTGGAGACCCCGACCCCAGCGGCGGGACCGAAGGAGACGACGTACGGTGTAAACCAAGCCCCCATCAACAAGCCGGGCTGGAGGAGGGGGCACAGAGGACTGTCCAAAACGACATGAATGGAAAGGCTTGATCCGGGACACATGAAAAGTGGGATGGACGCGCAGGGTGCGTGGGAGGCGCAGACGGACAGCAACAGGGTTAATGACCTTGGCGATGGGGAAAGGACCAACAAACCTCGGGGCAAGCTTACGATTCACCACCTTGAGAGGGAGATCCTTGGTGGAGAGCCACACCTTCTGCCCTTCCTGATATGCCGGTGCTGGAATGCGGTGGCGGTTGGCAGAGCGGGAGTAAACTGCTGTGGACTTTAGAAGGGCCCTCCGGGCTGTCCTCCAGACACGTTGGCATCGCAGTGCAGCCGCATGGGCAGAGGGGACGGTGGCCTCCTTCTCCTGAAGGGAAAAAACAGGAGGCTGGTAGCCATAAATAACATAAAAGGGAGAGAGACTGGTGGAGCTAGACGGCAAACAGTTAAGGGCATATTCAATCCATGGCAGGTTTTCAGACCATTTGGATGGGTCCTGTTGACAGAGGCCCCTGAGTTTGGTTTCGATCTCCTGATTTGCTCTTTCAGCCTGGCCATCCGTCTGGGGGTGAAAACCAGAAGAGAGACTGCGATGGATGCCGAGCAGACTGCAGAACTCTCCCCAGAATTTTGAAACAAACTGTGGGCCCCGATCAGAGACAATGTCACACGGTAGGCCGTGGAGACGGAAGACTTCTCGAGCTATGACAGTACTTAATTCCTTGGCAGAAGGGAGCTTTTTGAGGGGGACAAGGTGAGTCATTTTGGAAAAACGGTCAACAACAGTAAGCAAAACAGTGTGTGAGTTGGACTCAGGCAGACCTGTGACGAAATCCATAGCAACATGGGACCAGGGTCTGTGGGGGACAGGCAGTGGTCTGAGCAACCCAGCTGGTGGTCTCCTGGAGGGTTTGGTTTGGGCACAAACTTCACAAGCGGTGACAAAATCCTTGACATCCTGAGTTAGGGTACTCCACCAGAAATGTTTCCGGGCCAATGACAGGGTCCTAGCGATTCCTGGATGACAGAACAGTCGTGAGGAATGACAGAAAGACAGTACCTCGGAGATCAGGTGGTTAGGAACAAAGAGGCGGTTGGTCGGGCATTCTTTGGGAACAGGATTGCCATGATGAGCCTCCTCAATCTTCTTCTCCAGACTCAGACGAGAAACTGCCAACCTCACAGACTGAGGGAGAATGAAATCCTCTTCACCACCGGTTTGAGTAGGCTCTGCTTGCTCATGCATCCGGGATAGCGCATCCGGCTTAACGTTCTTGGACCCCGGTCTGTAAGAGAGGGAGAAGGTAAAGCGACTGAAGAAGAGAGCCCACCTGGCCTGTCTGGGATTAAGCCTTTTTGCTGTTTTGAGGTACTCAAGGTTCTTATGGTCCGTCCAGACAATAAATGGGNCATTTATAAACACTGAACTGGACAACATGTGGACTAACTGTGTAGTGGATGTGGACGTGAGAGGGGAACATTTGCAGTCTCTCTGAAGTGTCTGTAAGCCTTAGGACCATGTCAACGGACTCCCTGTATTGTCTCGTGTACTCATTTCCCTGCTTTCACACAGTTTATTTTAAAATCGTAATAACAAAAGTTAAAGTTTCATTGTGTGTGAGAGTGCAAGAAGGCATAAGTGTGTATGACTGGCAGCATACAGGTGAGATTTCAATATGTCCATATTTATAGCCATTATAATCTGATGTAAATACAAACACTCACATCAAGCTGAGAATGACAATGTGAGGTTGACGTCTGTTGTCTCTCTTCAGCTCTTCTGGAGGTAGGTGTAGTCCTGCCTTTTTGTGGCTAAACTAAAGAAGCATAATATGTAAAAAAAAAAAAAAAATTAAAAAAATACTTACTTTTATTATAAACCTGTGGTTCCCAGTTCAGGTTTGGGGCCACCTGGAGTTAGAAACCTCTTCAAGAAGGGCCACCCAGATATGATCCCTATTAGGTTTAAAGAAACGTGACACCTGACAGGTTCTGCAGGGAGAGGTAGCTCACTCTGCCCTGTTATTGATAATAGGATATTTACAGTATACTTTCATTTACAAGCTGTGACAGTCTTAGAAAACAGTCACTGTCTGGAGGTAAACTGGAAAGCTGAAGATGGATGAACAACTCCATCTCCGAGTCTCACGATCTGGTTTAAAATGCTCAAATCTGTTGTTGTGAAGTCTTCTCTCTTTAAGGCCTCCTCACACTTCTTCCTCATGTCTTTATGAGAAACCTACAAAACAAAAACATGAATTTGGGAAAGTCTACACAATAAAACTACAAAACTAGGACTTCATTCTTCAAATTGATTCACATAATAACCCATTTTCACTTCTTCCTTCAAATGTCTTTGAACTTTTCTTTAACCAAAAACAAGTTCTGTTGATGACCCTGTGCTGCTGAAATTATCACTAAACTATTCAACGATCAACTATTTACCATAAAAAAAAACAAAACAAAAATCGTTACACTAGTAGAAACAGAGATACTTCAGTCCAACACTTGCTTAACACCAAACATTAAAAAAAAAAATAGAGAAAACTGCTGAATTTTATTCGATATTAAAAACAAGGTTTCTTTAAACTGTTATCTCCTCTGGTATTTTATACTGAAGTCAATTTGCTCTACCTGAGATGCTCAGGTTATTCAAACATCTCAAATATAAATATAGTTTATAAAGAAATCCTACAGACTATGTAGAGCATTTCAAATTTCCAATGCGGTACTGTGCAAAAGTGTGAAACTCAATCTCATTAAAAACATTTAGTGGTAATACCTTATCCATTATTTGTCCCCTTTAGTCTCAGCTTTCTAACTTTACTACACCGGTGTTGCTAACGTTAGCCAGCTAAGATTTCCCCGGTGGAAATACATAAATACGATACAGTAATACTATATTTACAAAATGCAAACAATCAAACTGTTCAATCTTACTTCTGAAAAGTAATCCCTCGAGTACTGCTGTCAAAAGTCCGCAAATCTGATCAGGAATACACCTCACTGTGTTCAGGCGTCACTGCAGCTGGAGATTTGCCCATGGGAGAGGCCCAAGATGGCTGCCGCATTTCTTGCCTCAGAGCGGTCAATGCGGCATCTACTATGGGGCTGATCTGTACCGTTCAACGTTGCGCATGCGCTGTAAGGATCGGTCCGTTCTGATCCATAAGTCCCTTTTTATTTTTTATTTTCTTCAACATTGTATGAAACGTTGTCATTATTGTAAACTTTATAATAAATACTTATTACTGTTAACATCTTAACAGATACTCTGACCTGTAATTACCGTAAAAAGCTTCAGCGGATGTAGACTCATTTCGTACATGCGCAGAGCCGATCGAGCTTCCGGTACAGATCGGGCAAGCGTCGCCGCCATATTGGATAGGTCCCTCACTCCATACGTAACCGTAGTAAATTCATCAAGCGCCGCACTATTGAAGGTAGATCGCGTGGAATTACCTCTCACAAGTCAGATGTAACAACATTATTGGTTATTCGACCGTTCATAAAATTGTGTAAACGTCATGTACGTGTCATCAATGTGGACACATTGTTGACAATGGTTCCTGAACTGCTCCAAGTTCAGCGTTATGTCTGCTTATACTGCTTCAGTTAGGATCACTGGAGAATTTCTTCAATTGCGTTAGGGCATCAGGTAGAATTTTTCACAGTTATTGGTCATTTTACTCTGTTTAGACGAGACATTGGTATCGTCTGAGTGTGCAAACTTTAGATAAAATTTTTCTTATACCTATTCATTCTTATTTTAGTTTGTTTTGATCTAGTAGTAAGTACATTTTATTTATATAGCACCTTTCATGGAAATAAATCACAAAAGTACTCGACAAACACATCAGTGTAAAGGCTATTAAAAATAAATACAAACTTGCGTGATATACCTCTCAACTTGTTCATGTCATCAAGTAACCCACCTCCTAAAGTGAACAATACTCCTAAAAACATTTTTCTGTGACATGCTTATACAATCATTGCCTTACGTACATTTTAACTAAACTACCAGTTGGGAACAAAAAAGTTTATAAGTCTTCCTTATTTACCTTAATAAGTTGTTTTTTTTTTAATGAGTCTGTCTCTGTAAAAAATGGTTTTAATGTGAGTAATTGTAAGTGAGTAAGCAAAGTTTATTTCTATAGCACCTTCCACAGAAAAAATCACAAAGTGCTTCACATAAAACAAAATCAAACACAGTAAAACAAATTAAATCAATTAAACTAACAAAATATCATTACAAACAAAATCATTAAACAACAACAAGAGAACACAAAAGAATTATTTAAAAACAGTTTTGAATAATTGGGTCTTCAGCTGCTTTGTAAAGGAGACCAGACTGTCTATACAGCGTAAAACTAAAGGAAAGTCATTCCACAGTCGCGGTGCAACAGACTGGAAGGAGAGATCACCTGGACTTTAAATCTGGTCCTTGGAACTGTTAGGAGATTCTGGTCTGTGGACCTGAGAGCTCGGGTTGGAGCATACGGCTTTATCAGTTCAGTAACATAAAGAGGAGCTTGACCATGTAGGGCCCTGAAAGTTAGAGTCAGGATTTTAAAATGAACTCTACATTTAACAGGTAACCAGTGCAGAGAGCTCAGAATTGTTTAAGGTTTTTATTTTTATTTTCTTGTTTTCTTACTTGTACGAGACTGGAATAACAATATCGCTGCAAGGGCAGTCTCAGAGCATTTTCCACCGTCTGATGGTCCAGTAGCTGTTTTTGCACCTGATGAACTCACTGCAGGAACCCAGTTTGGGATCGACAGCCACCATTTCATGCTAGTGTCATTTGTAGTGTCTGTATTTCACATATTAAGGCTTCACCACATTGTGCCCTTAATCACCCAGATGTTACAAAGTGGCAGCACTCTAAAGAAGCTGTGTAAAACAAACAAACAAAAAAAAAGTTTTTCCAGAGCTTTAGCTCCCTATAAGCCCCAGTGTGTATGTACTGTATGTGTGTGAAAACATATTGTGAAATAAACTCAATCAAATCAAGTTTTTAGAATTAAAATATAAACTTCATGCATTCATAATTTTATATATTATATATAAGTTTTATTAGATATACTTGTATTTTCTTAATATGTCAAATTAAATAAAACTGTTCATAGAGCTGTTTACATGTCATGCATTGCACAACAATGAGCTTCACAGCGGATAAAATAATGTAGGAAAAATATATATTCAAACATTATGTGCACTCATCAACATAGTGCACATACAATACAAATACACAGTAAAATGCACACTTAAAAACATTCAGTCACACAAACATACATGCACCCCACACACATTCGAACAAGCACACACAAACACACAAGTACAGCAAAGAAATAAAAGCTGTGAAAACAATGAAAAAGTCCTAATGTAAAATGCAGAACTAAACAATTAAAACAAATAAGATTAAAGTATGAGGATTACAGTCATAGGTTTGTTTAAGTAAAAGAGTAAAAAAAAAAAAATGTTCAGATGTTGCTTCCTTGAAATCTATTAAGAGTGTTCCAGATTGTTGGAGCAGAAATGTTGAAGGGAACTTGCGACTGCGTAAGTCGGATTTTTGTTAAAGAGCGTAATAAAACGTGTTTTTGTAGTTTAGTAAACACCTTCCTCAGTAGAAAAAAGCTTACTGCGACCGTCTGGGAACACATCCAAGATGGCGGAGCTTTGAGTCGCTCCCCCCCCCCCCCCCCCCCCCCCCCCCCCCCCCCCCCCCCCCCCCCCCCCACCAACCCCCAACACCCACCCACCTGGGTTTGTGAGGGTCCCGAATCCGATCGTGTCTTCCGTTTTGTCCGTACGACAAAGCGCTTCCCGAGATACGGGCGAAGCGCGTGGTTTCAGGACGTTTGCTTCCGGCCCCGTAACCTTTGACAGCGAGGCCCTGCCGACATGGGACAAAGTCCCACCCGCCCGCCCCGCGATCCGACAGGTTTCTGGTTCGCACGGTGTCTTCCGTTCGCCTCTAGGACGCGAGGTTCCCGAGATACGGGGCCCGGGGCCTTGTCAATGGGGCAATAGCCTGGCCTATTGCAGAACGGCTGACCTCTGACCTTTGCCGAGCAGCCACGGGTCCGAAACTCAGCAGACTCGCCACGGACCGCGCCCTTATGCGCAACGACACATTTCAGAACCGTGGCTCGAAGCGTTTGTGACTTACTCACAAAAAGGTGCGTTTTAGAGGCCCACGCAGGCCGGCTGGAGTGTCAGCCTGCTGACCTCTGACCTTTGCCGAGCGGCCACGTGTCCGAAACTCAGCCGAGTCGCCACGGCCAATGCCCTAAACACGCCAGTCCTTGTCCCCAGTCTGTACGACCTTCGGGGCCCGAGATACAGCACCCGGCCCATCCTGGCCCGCGAACCGCCACTCGGATCTGAGATCATTTTCGATATCTCAGGAACGGAAGGTCATACAGACTCCAAACCAAGCTCTACCCCCCCTAAGTCACCCTTCCCGAACACGCCAGTCCTTGTCCCCAGTCTGTACGACCTTCGGGGCCCGAGATACAGCCCACGCACCGCCACTCGGATCTGAGATCATTTTCGATATCTCAGGAACGGAAGGTCATACAGACTCCAAACCAAGCTCTACCCCCCCTAAGTCACCCTTCCCGAACACGCCAGTCCTTGTCCCCAGTCTGTACGACCTTCGGGGCCCGAGATACAGCACACGGCCCATCGTGTCCCACGCACCGCCACTCGGATCTGAGATCATTTTCGATATCTCAGGAACGGAAGGTCATACAGACTCCAAACCAAGCTCTACCCCCCCTAAGTCACCCTTCCCGAACACGCCAGTCCTTGTCCCCAGTCTGTACGGCCTTCGGGGCCCGAGATACTTTTCTTATTTTTTTTGTTACATTTAACCTACAAGCTGTTTATTCATTAACACGTGAGAATGTTCTCCGTCATTCAAGTCTGACAACAGATTCATGCGGAGCCCCTTAGGGGACATGGAAGAAATTTTATTTTGAAGTACTATCTGGTGCGCACCAGATAGTATCTCGTGCACACCAGACAATATCTCGTGCGCACCAGATACTCCTTTCCATAACAAAGGCTGTGTTCGAATTCAGGATTAGAATGCCTATCTTGTGCCCACGAGAAACTATCTGGTGCACACCAGAAACTATCTGGTGTACACGAGAAACTATCTGGTGCATACCAGAAACTATCTGGTGTACACGAGAAACTATCTGGTGCATACCAGAAACTATCTGGTGTGCACTTTAGGACAGCTTAGGAGGAAGTAAATAAATGACATCAATTATATTTAAAAACGACACTAACAAAAAATATCAAGAACCTGACTGTTCTTAAAAAGATTGAAGTTCTTGAAATGTAACTAGGTACAGCTTACTGTCTGTTCAGTGTTTTAATTAAATTACTGACAGCTGGAATCGTGTTTTCATTTGATCCATTTACTGGAACGTTAATTTTTACTAAAAACAACAGGTTTGATCAGGATAAATACACTGATCTCTACATTATTGATGATCTTCAATGCTCTTTTTTGTGTGTGAAATAATCAATGTTACATGTCTCCTTCTGAAATAATGGTTGCGAGGTCCATGTTTTTCTCCGTATAGTTTCTTTCTTCTCTTACGTGTTATGTGTCACCTGTTAAATAAAATATTACAAAACTAATCGACTGACAGAAAACGTGCTCCCTGTTCATTTTCAAATACGGTATTTGTTTGCATAGTGGTCCAACCCCAGCCCCTTCATGCTTGATGCAGCGAGGGGTACTTGTGTGCGCTGAGTCGATCCAGGAAAATTTAAACAATGGTTAAGGATTAGCCAATAGGTCTACAGGACAAACCTAATGTCTTGATTGACAGGTGAAATCATTCTGTTGAAATGTCTAATTATAAAATAAATGTGCCAAGACAAAAAAAACACAATTATTGAAATAAATGCTGACTTTGTGAAAAGGACATTATCTAATAAAATCTAAAAAAAAAAACACACCTCTTTCATATGACGACATATTATGACAACGTTAACTCAGAAGTAACGTTTTATAGCAATCAGCATATTTACTTACAAGAGTGGAAAATATTACATGATGATAAACATAAATTTTATATAACATGTTATTTCACAAATTCATTATCAGACCACAAAATACTCTATTGTATATATATATATATATATATATATATATATATATATATATATATATATATATATATATATATATATATATATATATATATATATATATATATATATATATATTATTTATTTAATATAAAACACTTCGGAGATCTATACTCAAGGGGTAAATAGTGATATGTTAATAGTCAAAACTTGCTGTTTACAGGGTCTTCACTGAATTCAACGGGCCACACTTTCACCTTCCGTGCCTAAGGAAACGAATGACAGGTGAGCCTATGTACACTTGACCTTGAAAAGCAGTAAACATGTTTGCTCTCTCTCTCTCTCTCTCTCTCTCTCTCTCTCTCTCTCTCTCTCTCTCTCTCTCTCTCGCTTCCTTACTTAAAACAGGTTACTTGGCTGTGAGCTTTCACTTTGTACAAGTGGTTTTCTGTCTTAATTGAAAGGGTTGCTTGCCATCTGTTGCTAAGGTTCTTTCTTTTTCCTCCTTTCTTTTTATTTTACAGAGGTGCACAGCACACACTGCACACTCTGCTCTGCTGCTTGAATTTTCAGAGACTGCTATATTGTCGTCATCGCAAACTATTGTAGGGACGGCACTAAGCATTTACTGTAAAATTAAACAAATACTTAAAGATATATATAGAGACAAGATGTCTAGATGGGAAAACCGTTGAGTTGCCGCTAACAACCTTTATTTGTTTCACAGACTGAATAAAAATGAAACCTGGTGTTTGTATTACATTTCACATGACTCGCATTGTTAGAAACCCAAGATGGCAGTGGTCTGAGCGATTTGAAAGGGAGCCACTCGATACGCTGCGGTTCTATGTGTGAGGCAGGGGATTTAATAAGGGGTAACGTGGTGTTTGGGAGTTCAAGCCGAGTTGACAGAAACACCAGAGAAGGCAAGGTTCTGAACGAGCTTTTATATTGAAAGTGAGCCGTTGTGAGACAGGGGCCTCCCGAGGGGATAGTGTGCGGCGGCGTCTCGTTCGGCGGCTCGAGCCGAGTTGGCAGACACGCGACAAGGCAGGGTTATGAGCTACCGTTTTTTGGACAGCGAGCCGCCGAACGAGACGAGGCCGACCGAGGGGTCGGTGTGCGGCGCCGTCTCGTTCGGGTACTCGAGCCGAGTTGGCAGACACGCGACAAGGCAGGGTTAGGAGCGAATGTTTTTTGGACAGCGAGCCGCAGAACGAGACGAGGCCGACCGAAGGGTCGGTGTGCGGCGCCGTCTCGTTCGGCGGCTCGAGCCGAGTTGGCAAACACGCGACAAGACAGGGTTATGAGCTACCGTTTTTTGGACAGCGAGCCGCCGAACGAGACGAGGCCGACCGAGGGGTCTGTGTGCGGCGCCGTCTCGTTCGGGTGCTCGAGCCGAGTTGGCAGATACGCGACAAGGCAGGGTTCAGAACAAGCGTTTTTGGACAGCGAGCCGTTGCAAGACGGAGGCCGCCCGAGGAGTCGATGTGCGGCTCCGTCTCGTTCGGCGGCTCGAGCCGAGTTGGTAAACACGCGACAAGACAGGGTTATGAGCTACCGTTTTTTGGACAGCGAGCCGCCTAACGAGACGAGGCCGACCGAGGGGTCGGTGTGCGGCGGCGTCTCGTTCGGCGGCTCGAGCCGAGTTGGCAGACACGCGACAAGGCAGGGTTATGAGCTACCGTTTTTTGGACAGCGAGCCGCCGAACGAGACGAGGCCGACCGAGGGGTCGGTGTGCGGCGCCGTCTCGTTCGGGTGCTCGAGCCGAGTTGGCAGACACGCGACAAGGCAGGGTTCGGAGCGAATGTTTTTTGGACAGCGAGCCGCCGAACGAGACGAGGCCGACCGAGGGGTCGGTGTGCGGCGCCGTCTCGTTCGGGTACTCGAGCCGAGTTGGCAGACACGCGACAAGGCAGGGTTATGAGCTACCGTTTTTTGGACAGCGAGCCGCCTAACGAGACGAGGCCGACCGAGGGGTCGGTGTGCGGCGGCGTCTCGTTCGGCGGCTCGAGCCGAGTTGGCAGACACGCGACAAGGCAGGGTTCTGAGTGAGAGTTTATATTGAAAGTAAGCCGTTGCGAGACGGAGGCCGCCCGAGGGGTCGGTGTGCGGCGGCGTCTCGTTCGGCAGCTCGAACAGAGTTCGCAGACACGCGACAAGGCAGGGTTCGGAGCTAGCGTTTTTGGGACAGCGAGCCGCCGAACGAGACGAGGCCGCCCGAATGGTCTGTGTGCGGCGGCGTCTCGCTCGGCGGCTCGAGCCGAGTTGGCAGACACGCGACAAGGCAGGGTTATGAGCTACCGTTTTTTGGACAGCGAGCCGCCGAACGAGACGAGGCCGACCTAGGGGTCGGTGTGCGGCGGCGTCTCGTTCGGGTACTCGAGCCGAGTTGGCAGACACGCGACAAGGCAGGGTTATGAGCTACCGTTTTTTGGACAGCGAGCCGCCGAACGAGACGAGGCCGACCGAGGGGTCGGTGTGCGGCGGCGTCTCGCTCGGCGGCTCGAGCCGAGTTGGCAGACACGCGACAAGGCAGGGTTCGGAGCGAATGTTTTTTGGACAGCGAGCCGCCGAACGAGACGAGGCCGACCGAGGGGTCTGTGTGCGGCGCCGTCTCGTTCGGGTGCTCGAGCCGAGTTGGCAGACACGCGACAAGGCAGGGTTATGAGCTACCGTTTTTTGGACAGCGAGCCGCCTAACGAGACGAGGCCGCCCGAATGGTCTGTGTGCGGCGGCGTCTCGCTCGGCGGCTCGAGCCGAGTTGGCAGAAACGCGACAAGGCAGGGTTCGGAGCAAATGTTTTTTGGACAGCGAGCCGCCGAACGAGACGAGGCCGACCGAGGGGTCTGTGTGCGGCACAGTCTCGTTCGGCGGCTCGAGCAGCGTTGGCAGACACGCGACAAGGCAGGGTTCGGAGCGAATGTTTTTTGGACAGCGAGCCGCCGAACGAGACGAGGCCGACCGAGGGGTCGGTGTGCGGCGGCGTCTCGCTCGGCGGCTCGAGCCGAGTTGGCAGACACGCGACAAGGCAGGGTTCTGAGTGAAAGTTTTTTGGACAGCGAGCCGCCAAACGAGACGAGGCCGACCGAGGGGTCTGTGTGCGGCGCCGTCTCGTTCGGGTGCTCGAGCCGAGTTGGCAGACACGCGACAAGGCAGGGTTCGGAGCGAATGTTTTTTGGACAGCGAGCCGCCGAACGAGACGAGGCCGACCGAGGGGTCTGTGTGCGGCGCCGTCTCGTTCGGGTACTCGAGCCGAGTTGGCAGACACGCGACAAGGCAGGGTTCTGAGTGAGAGTTTATATTGAAAGTAAGCCGTTGCGAGACGGAGGCCGCCCGAGGGGTCGGTGTGCGGCGGCGTCTCGCTCGGCGGCTCGAGCCGAGTTGGCAGAACGCGACAAGGCAGGGTTCGGAGCAAATGTTTTTTGGACAGCGAGCCGCCAAACGAGACGAGGCCGACCGAGGGGTCGGTGTGCGGCAGAGTCTCGTTCGGCGGCTCGAGCAGCGTTGGCAGATACGCGACAAGGCAGGGTTCAGAACAAGCGTTTTTGGACAGCGAGCCGTTGCAAGACGGAGGCCGCCCGAGGAGTCGATGTGCGGCTCCGTCTCGTTCGGCGGCTCGAGCCGAGTTGGCAAACACGCGACAAGGCAGGGTTATGAGCTACCGTTTTTTGGACAGCGAGCCGCTGAACGAGACGAGGCCGCCCGAATGGTCGGTGTGCGGCGGCGTCTCGCTCGGCGGCTCGAGCCGAGTTGGCAGACACGCGACAAGGCAGGGTTCGGAGCGAGCGTTTTTGGGACAGCGAGCCGCCGAACGAGACGAGGCCGCCCGAATGGTCGGTGTGCGGCGGCGTCTCGCTCGGGGGCTCGAGCCGAGTTGGCAGACACGCGAAAAGGCAGGGTTCGGAGCGAATGTTTTTTGGACAGCGAGCCACAGAACGAGACGAGGCCGACCGAGGGGGCGGTGTGCGGCGGCGTCTCGTTCGGCGGCTCGAGCGAGTTGGCAGACACACGACAAGGCAGGGTTATGAGCTACCGTTTTTTGGACAGCGAGCCGCCGAACGAGACGAGGCCGACCGAGGGGTCGGTGTGCGGCAGAGTCTCGTTCGGCGGCTCGAGCAGCGTTGGCAGATACGCGACAAGGCAGGGTTCAGAACAAGCGTTTTTGGACAGCGAGCCGTTGCAAGACGGAGGCCGCCCGAGGAGTCGATGTGCGGCTCCGTCTCGTTCGGCGGCTCGAGCCGAGTTGGTAAACACGCGACAAGACAGGGTTATGAGCTACCGTTTTTTGGACAGCGAGCCGCTGAACGAGACGAGGCCGCCCGAATGGTCGGTGTGCGGCGGCGTCTCGCTCGGCGGCTCGAGCCGAGTTGGCAGACACGCGACAAGGCAGGGTTCGGAGCGAATGTTTTTTTGGACAGCGAGCCGCCGAACGACACAAGGCCGACCGAGGGGTCGGTGTGCGGCGGCGTGTCGCTCGGCGGCTCGAGCCGAGTTGGCAGACACGCGACAAGGCAGGGTTCAGAACAAGCGTTTTTAGACAGCGAGCTGTTGCAAGACGGAGGCCGCCCGAGGAGTCGATGTGCGGCTCCGTCTCGTTCGGCGGCTCGAGCCGAGTTGGTAAACACGCGAGAAGACAGGGTTATGAGCTACCGTTTTTTGGACAGCGAGCCGCAGAACAAGACGAGGCCGCCCGAATGGTCGGTGTGCGGCGGCGTCTCGCTCGGAGGCTCGAGCCGAGTTGGCAGACACGCGACAAGGCAGGGTTCGGAGCGAATGTTTTTTTGGACAGCGAGCCGCCGAACGAGACAAGGCCGACCGAGGGGTCGGTGTGCGGCGGCGTGTCGCTCGGCGGCTCGAGCCGAGTTGGCAGACACGCGACAAGGCAGGGTTATGAGCTACCGTTTTTTGGACAGCGAGCCGCCGAACGAGACGAGGCCACCCGAATGGTCGGTGCGCAGCGGTGTCTCGCTCGGCGGCTAGAGCCGAGTTGGCAGACACGCGACAAGGCAGGGTTCGGAGCGAATGTTTATTGGACAGCGAGCCGCCGAACGAGACGAGGCCGACCGAGGGGTCGGTGCGCGGCGCGGTCTCGTTCGGAGGCTCGGGATGAGTTGGCAGACACGCGACAAGGCAGGGTTCTGAGCTAGCGTTTTTTGGACAGGGAGCCACCGAACGAGACGAGGCCGCCCGAGGGGTCGTTGTGCGGCGGCATCTCGTTCGGAGGCTCGGGATGAGTTGGCAGACACGCGACAAGGCAGGGTTCTGAGCTAGCGTTTTTTGGACAGGGAGCCACCGAACGAGACGAGGCCGCCCGAGGGGTCGTTGTGCGGCGGCATCTCGTTCGGAGGCTCGGGATGAGTTGGCAGACACGCGACAAGGCAGGGTTCTGAGCTAGCGTTTTTTGGACAGGGAGCCACCGAACGAGACGAGGCCGCCCGAGGGGTCGTTGTGCGGCGGCATCTCGTTCGGAGGCTCGGGATGAGTTGGCAGACACGCGACAAGGCAGGGTTCTGAGCTAGCGTTTTTTGGACAGGGAGCCACCGAACGAGACGAGGCCGCCCGAGGGGTCGTTGTGCGGCGGCATCTCGTTCGGAGGCTCGGGATGAGTTGGCAGACACGCGACAAGGCAGGGTTCTGAGCTAGCGTTTTTTGGACAGGGAGCCACCGAACGAGACGAGGCCGCCCGAGGGGTCGGTGTGCGGCAGAGTCTTGTTCGGCGGCTCGAGCAGAGTTGGCAGACACACGACAAGGCAGGGTTCGGAGCAAGCGTTTTTGGACAACGAGCCGTTGCAAGACGGAGGCCGCCCGAGGAGTCGGTGTGCGGCGGCGTCTCGTTCGGCGGCTCGAGCCGAGTTGGCAGGCACGCGAAAAGGCAGGGTTCAGAGCGAGTGTTTTTTGGACAGCGCGCCGCCGAACGACACGAGGCCGCCCGAGTGGTTGCTGAGCGGCGGCGTCTCGTTCGGCGGCTCGAGCCGAGTTGGCAGACACGCGAAAAGACAGGGGTCTGTGTGCAGCATTGCTGGGTTTAACAATGTTTATCATGCTTGAAACCAACTCACCTTCCCAAGGTTTTCTAGTGAAAAAATAACAGACTTTCGCCAAGTGACCTGTTGTGAATGCTCTGTTATAAGTCATGCTGTCTTTGCGAGGCTGACGGACCGGCCTGCACAGTCTTGAGCTATGTCTTGTTTTGTGGGTTTTTTTATATGTGTCTTTCAATAACAATGAGCTGTGAGCAGGGGAAGGGCAGAAAGGGTTATTAGCTGTGCTGCTGTCCAGTTCTGCCTTATCTCCAGCTCCTGAGTCGTTTATGCTTATGAACAGTTGTCCGCTGATTGACAACTCGGGTTTGTTTGATAATTTTAGACTGAACCTGACAGGCATCTTCTCGTTGAGCTGCTCGAGCCTGGTTAATAGAAACCCGAGAGAGAGAGAGAGAGAGAGGGCGGTGGGGGTGTTTGATGTGCAGAGCAAGCTTTTTTTCTTCTTTTTTTTTTGACAGTGAGCCGCTGCGGGAAGCTCACGGTCCGTGGGGTCGGTTTGCGACATTGCTGGATTTAAAAGTGTTTATCATGCTTGAAACAAACTCATTTCCCAAAGGTTTGGAGTGAATAAATAACAGACTCTCGCCAAGTGACCTGTTGTGAATGCTCTGTTATAAGTCATGCTGTCTTTTCGAGGCTGAAGGACCAGGCCGCCCAGTCTTGTGCTATGTCTTGTGTTGTGGGTTTTTTAATTTGTGTCTTTCAAAGAAAAAAAGGATCTGTGAGCAGGGGAAGGGCAGAAAGGGTTTTTTAGCTGTGCTGCGGTCCAGTTCTGCATTTTCTCCAGCTCCGGAGTCGTTTATGCTTATGAACAGTTGTCCGTTTCTTGACAGCTTTTTATAATGTTAGACTGAAAACATTAGGTTTGGCACATTGATAAGGTTTCAAAGTGGTTTGTGAATAAAAGGTCAAAAAAAGGGAACTAGTAGGGCCTTGAGTCCAAATGAACAGAAAACAAACTAAGGTCAGAGGTCAAGGTATAGAATACGTGTAAACGTTTGTAGATTAGGTTCCGAATTACCTGTGTTGTATTTCAGTATTACTTGCCGTGAAAAACGGTACAATAACTTATTCCATTTCACAAACATTGTATTTTGCGGTTAAAGTAATTTTCGACAGAGTGACTTTCTCATATTCATACTGTACCATTTCTTCAAGACATTGGCCCGAAAAACATGCACACAGGAATTAATTTACGCTGTTGACGGTTTCATAAGATTACTAACAGACATCGGGCTGTCTACATATGTTTAAGTTTTGTACTGTATATAAAGCTAACGTTGCGAGCAGTGAGAACAAACAGGTAGCAGGACAGTGCTCTCTCCAAACAGGGATCCTGGAAGGAAAACACTAATATATCAAGTGAGCTACGATAAAGGCTTTATATATTCTTAATGAAGTTAACCTTAGGAGTTGCACTGTGTGAACAAACGCTGCAGTCAAGTCGCCCTATACTTGGAACAGCCAGACTCTAATACCCTGAGACGTTGTAATTAGTTTGAATTTGTCATTCGGCTATGTACATTGTACATAGTACAATAATAATACGAGCTTTGTGCCAGTGTGAATTGTTAATCAAAGGGGACATGTATACAATATTCATCCAAGCAACACTCAAAGTTATTTAGAATAGTTTTACGGATTACTCTTTGGCTTCCCTTACATCTCAGCTTGTCCTTTTACCAAGGTTGAGCTGCAGTGGTAATGTAACCAAAAACGTAATCCTCCCATTGGCTATGTTTGGCCATATGACACTGGGTAGGGGGTTGGTTGGTTGGTTGGTTGGTTTTTTTTTTTTTTT
>SSNR01001030.1:0-37804 GCA_006937965.1 Callopanchax toddi
CCAACTATTGGGACTTAAAACACACAAGCAATGAGTCTTTCCCAGCAGAGATAGCTCAGTGGTTGTGGCACTTGGTCTGCATACACAAGGTCATGAGCTCGAATCCAGCATGGTATTGTACTTTAAACCATGTTGGACTTTTAAAACACTTATAGACCACTACTAATGGGACTTAAGACACACGAGCAACTTACACTTCCCAGCAGAGATAGCCCAGTGGTAAGGGCCTTTGGTCTGCAAACTATCAACCTGAGTTCGAATCCCACTCAGTGTAAGGCTAGGGGAACCTAACGTTACACTCAGTAATGGCTATAACTACACTCAGTGTAATGCTAGGGTCACCTAACATCACACTGAGGCCAAAAACCTTGAAATCAAAACCTAACTCAAAATTCTTTGAGAAAATTGGGGGGGGCGATATGACCACAGACACCCCCTGGCCGAGACAAATCCAATGGTGGGGGTTTTGTCCAAATCGGACCCCGGGAAAGGCAAACGCCCCTCAATTTTCAGTTGGTACTTATCCCCTATACCTAACCCTAACCCTAACCCTAACCATGCCCTCCCCTGACCCTTTTTCCTAACCCTAACCACTTGGAACCCTATCTATGTTATGCCCTCCCCTGACCCTTTTTCCTAACCCTAACCACTTGGAACCCTATCTATGTTATGCCCTCCCCTGACCCTTTTTCCTAACCCTAACCACTTAGAGCCCTGGCTATGTTATGCCCTCCCCTGACCCTTTTTCCTAACCCTAACCACTTAGAGCCCTGGCTATGTTATGCATTGAATTTCACTGTCCTTTTTCAGTTAATATCTTTGGCTAGGAAGGTCACAAAGACACAAGACAGCAACCGTTGGACTCGGACTGAGATCCAGAACATAAATCTATCATCTGGGAACAATAGCACCAACTAGTGGTTGATCAAATTTTCCAAAATCTGTACAACAAAGTACTACCAATGGACTCAGAATGGCCTGAAACGTGCTCCTAAACAATTTCTGGGGGAAGGATTTGGCCTATGGCACTTAGTGATTTTTTTTACTTTTTTCAAAGTGTCATATCTCGGGAACCGAACGTTGTAGAGACGTGGGGGTTGTACCGTTGGACCATGTTTGCTTTCTGTAGGACACTGGCAAAGATTGATGTACCTAATTTTTAAAATGTATTTTGCCATTGTTACTTTCACAGAACAGATAGACTAGTGGCTATGGTCCTAGCCTTGGAAACCATAGGTGCACGGTTCGAATCCCGCCCGGTGCAAATGTTTAAACCACATTTTCTATTAAAACTCTTCTCAAAACCAACTATTGGGACTTAAAACACACAAGCAATGAGTCTTTCCCAGCAGAGATAGCTCAGTGGTTGTGGCACTTGGTCTGCATACACAAGGTCATGAGCTCGAATCCAGCATGGTATTGTACTTTAAACCATGTTGGACTTTTAAAACACTTATAGACCACTACTAATGGGACTTAAGACACACGAGCAACTTACACTTCCCAGCAGAGATAGCCCAGTGGTAAGGGCCTTTGGTCTGCAAACTATCAACCTGAGTTCGAATCCCACTCAGTGTAAGGCTAGGGGAACCTAACGTTACACTCAGTAATGGCTATAACTACACTCAGTGTAATGCTAGGGTCACCTAACATCACACTGAGGCCAAAAACCTTGAAATCAAAACCTAACTCAAAATTCTTTGAGAAAATTGGGGGGGGCGATA
This sequence comes from Callopanchax toddi, assembly GCA_006937965.1. Lineage (NCBI taxonomy): Eukaryota > Metazoa > Chordata > Actinopteri > Cyprinodontiformes > Nothobranchiidae > Callopanchax > Callopanchax toddi. Next base: position 1,725 of record SSNR01001030.1, read on the forward strand.
TGACCACAGACACCCCCTGGCCGAGACGAATCCAATGGTGGGGGTTTTGTCCAAATCGGACCCCGGGAAAGGCAAACGCCCCTCAATTTTCAGTTGGTACTTATCCCCTATACCTAACCCTAACCCTAACCAGTTGGTACTTATCCCCTATACCTAACCCTAACCCTAACCCATGTTATGCCCTCCCCTGACCCTTTTTCCTAACCACTTGGAACCCTATCTATGTTATGCCCTCCCCTGACCCTTTTTCCTAACCACTTGGAACCCTATCTATGTTATGCCCTCCCCTGACCCTTTTTCCTAACCCTAACCACTTGGAACCCTATCTATGTTATGCCCTCCCCTGACCCTTTTTCCTAACCCTAACCACTTGGAACCCTATCTATGTTATGCCCTCCCCTGACCCTTTTTCCTAACCCTAACCACTTGGAACCCTATCTATGTTATGCCCTCCCCTGACCCTTTTTCCTAACCCTAACCACTTGGAACCCTATCTATGTTATGCCCTCCCCTGACCCTTTTTCCTAACCCTAACCACTTGGAACCCTATCTATGTTATGCCCTCCCCTGACCCTTTTTCCTAACCCTAACCACTTAGAGCCCTGGCTATGTTATGCATTGAATTTCACTGTCCTTTTTCAGTTAATATCTTTGGCTAGGAAGGTCACAAAGACACAAGACAGCAACCGTTGGACTCGGACTGAGATCCAGAACATAAATCTATCATCTGGGAACAATAGCACCAACTAGTGGTTGATCAAATTTTCCAAAATCTGTACAACAAAGTACTACCAATGGACTCAGAATGGCCTGAAACGTGCTCCTAAACAATTTCTGGGGGAAGGATTTGGCCTATGGCACTTAGTGATTTTTTTTACTTTTTTCAAAGTGTCATATCTCGGGAACCGAACGTTGTAGAGACGTGGGGGTTGTACCGTTGGACCATGTTTGCTTTCTGTAGGACACTGGCAAAGATTGATGTACCTAATTTTTAAAATGTATTTTGCCATTGTTACTTTCACAGAACAGATAGACTAGTGGCTATGGTCCTAGCCTTGGAAACCATAGGTGCACGGTTCGAATCCCGCCCGGTGCAAATGTTTAAACCACATTTTCTATTAAAACTCTTCTCAAAACCAACTATTGGGACTTAAAACACACAAGCAATGAGTCTTTCCCAGCAGAGATAGCTCAGTGGTTGTGGCACTTGGTCTGCATACACAAGGTCATGAGCTCGAATCCAGCATGGTATTGTACTTTAAACCATGTTGGACTTTTAAAACACTTATAGACCACTACTAATGGGACTTAAGACACACGAGCAACTTACACTTCCCAGCAGAGATAGCCCAGTGGTAAGGGCCTTTGGTCTGCAAACTATCAACCTGAGTTCGAATCCCACTCAGTGTAAGGCTAGGGGAACCTAACGTTACACTCAGTAATGGCTATAACTACACTCAGTGTAATGCTAGGGTCACCTAACATCACACTGAGGCCAAAAACCTTGAAATCAAAACCTAACTCAAAATTCTTTGAGAAAATTGGGGGGGGCGATATGACCACAGACACCCCCTGGCTGAGACGAATCCAATGGTGGGGGTTTTGTCCAAATCGGACCCCAGGAAAGGCAAACGCCCCTCAATTTTCAGTTGGTACTTATCCCCTATACCTAACCCTAACCCTTTTTCAGTTATCTATCTTTGCTAGGAAGGTCACATAGACACAAGACAGCAACTATTTGAGTTGGACTGAGCCCCAGAACATGACTATCATCTGTGAACAATAGCACCAACTAGTGGTTGATCAAATTTTACAGAATAATAATAATGGATAGGTTTTATATAGAACCTTTCTAGACACCCAAGGAGCTTTGACAGAGGCTTCATTATTCTTTCACTCTGGTGGAGGTTAATCTACAACAGACATCTGTAGCCACAACAACAATCTAACCCAGCCAGAGCTGGGAATTGAACCAGCAACCCTCTTTTTACCAAACCAGTCACTCTACCAACTGAGCTATTTGCCCCCCTCCCCCAAGGACTCAGATTGGCCTGAAACATGTTCCTAAACAACTTCTGGGTGAAGGATTTGGCCTGTGGCACTTAGTGAATTTTTAACTTTTTACAAAGTTTAATATCTCGGGAACCGAACGATGTAGAGACTCGGGGGTTGCACCGTTGGACCATGTTTGCTTGCTGTAGGACACTGGCAAAGACTGATGTACCTAACTTTTAAAAGGCTATTTTGCCACAGTTGCTTTCACAGAACAGATAGACCAGTGGCTATTGTCCTAGGCTTGAAAACCATAGGTTCAGGGTTCAAATCCCACCTTCAGCAAATGTTTAAAACCATGTTTTCTATTAAAACCCTTCTAAACAACAACTATTGGGACTTAAGACACATGAGCAATGAGCATTTGGCAGCAGATATAGCTCAGTGGTAGGGGCATTTGGTCTGCATACACAAGTTCATGAGTTCAAACACAGCATGGTGGAGTACTTTAAACCATGTTGGACTTTTAAAACACTTATAGACCACTACTAATGGGACTTAAGACACACAAGCAACTTACATTTCCCAGCAGAGTTAGCTCACTAGTAAGAGGCTGTGATCTGCAAATTTTCAACCTGAGTTTGAATCCCACTCAGTGTAAGGCTAGGGGAACCTAACATTACACTCAGTAATGGCTATAACTACACTCAGTGTAATGTGTAGCCTCACCAAATAGGCTACATTCTCTGACCTTTGACCTCTGTTGACCATCACAACAATAATCCATTTCTTTCCCAATAACTTGGAATACAATCAGTCTTGGATTATGTTTTAACCTGAATCAAGTTCCCTACAGGTGTACTACTGTCCACTTTCAGGTGTCCACTTTCCAGATGACCTTAGCTGGTCTAATAAAACACTCTCTGTAAAGAAGTCTCTTCTTTAACACCACAGACTGGTGTTCCAACTGTAATCTCTTGTTTACAGAACAGCCGCCTGTAGTGTTCCTGCTCCAAGGGCATTCGCCCTCTCACACACTCAAAGTGTTATAATGCTTCTCTGCTATTTTCATGCATTTCTACATTTAAATTGTGAGTTTTTAATGGGCGGAAGTCATATGTGAGTTGGTAAACTCCCTCACAGTCCCCTATCCAATCAGAGCCAGCCACAAGTTCACTAAATCAGTTTTGATTAGTACACTTAATATCTTCTGATTGGTTAAATTTAAGATAACATAGTCTCAAAACTAATATTCAGTTCCGGTACGAGTCAGTCTAGTTTTTGCTACAGTCCTCATAGAGTCTTTGGCTTGGTCTTTGCTACAGCCTGAATGTAGCTGAGCTGCTATCTTCAGAGTCTTAGCTGAACCTTCATCAGCTTTGAACAAGGCCTTGAGAGCCACCTGTTTGCGTGGGTGTCTCTTATCTCTCCCTCACTACGGGAACTGATCAGAAATGACTTCAGCATGCCTGCTGAAATGCCTCCCTTGCTGACCGGGACGTATCCACGTACTGTCCAGCGAGGTCCTCGGCGGCCACGCCTTCCAGGACCACCACTCCGAGTCTGGGGACTCCAGCCTCAGCTCGTGGAGAAACCAACGCCTGCCAGATACAGGAGCGTCCACCTTTCAGTGAGCGAACACCACTTTCTGATCGAGAGGTTTGCTTTGATAAAGCTTCATTCTTCCAAACTAAATTAAGCCAAAACTAAATCCCATAACAACTCAAATTAGCCCTAAATTGACTCTTAAAGTCCCAACTAGGTTAACTAAATTAACTAACTTCCCTAGTCATTAAAACATATGCTACGGTCCGTTAAAACTCACAATTAAACTATCTTTAACATCCTCAACATGTTTAAGAATATTAATTGTGTTTACATCAAACTTTCAAACTGTCTTATCTGTCTGTGTTCTTAGGTTTTTCAAATTAAATGGTTGTTCAATCTTATCTGGTCTCAGTTCACGTTATTAATAAGGTATTTCAATTCACTGTACTCTTTCAAAGAACCTAGATACCTTCAATAAATATTAGCTATTATCAGGGTTAAATGACAGTTTATCACTTTTCATTATAAACCAAAAATAAGCTAATGTTATCTGAAGAGGGTGTAGTTAAAATAACTAATAGTTATTTCTAAACGCTACACTGATCACATGACTTCTCTTACCACTGCTATGCTGACGACACCCAGCTCTACCTATCAGTCCCACCTGATGACCTCACAGTCTCAGAGTGAATCTCAGACTGTCTCTCTGATCTATGGAGATGGATGAAAGCCCATCATCTCCAACTGTACCTCTAAAACTGAACTGCTTGTCCTCCCAGTCAAACCAACCATCCAAACACAAGATCTCAGCCCAGACTGACTCCCTGTCTCTGGTCCATCAGAGAGCTGAGATCTGATGACCAGCTGACCTTTAAAGATCAGGTTGTTTCTGTCGCTCTTCCGTGAAAGATTTAATAGTGTGTCCAGCACTTAGTGTGAGTGTGTGTCTTTGTTCTACACATGTGTTTGCCTGTTTTTGTTTGTGTGATAGAGCTCTATTGTGAGATAGTCAGCAGGAACCTGTCACCCTCTGTGGTAATGCTGGCTCCAAGGCAAACATGAAGATTAACTGAGGAAAATATATTAATAATACATCAAAAATGGAACAAAGTTTCTTTTAACAGTCCTGCCAAACCAAGACAAGGTTGTTTATCATTCTGGTTGCGTCTCTTGTTCGACTGCTTTGGACCCTTCAGCTGATTTAGCTGGAGAAACATGTTCTCTTCAAAGCATGTCATGTCTATTGTCATGTCTAATGAGGTAAATGGATGGCTTTTGTTTTCTCCGCAGTTTTAACCCCCCCATCCAAATGCTCCCATGATTTACACAAAAAGTGTTGCAGAGATCAGCCTGAAGCATTTAATCAAATTTCCAAATCTGCAGTGATCATCCTATGCTGCTATATTTATCCACCAAATGCACAATCTCATGACGAACGAACATGGTCATGCTTGCTCAACAACACAACACTCACTGTTTGTTTTACTCAAACAATGTCATTCTGCAAGGAAACCTGGTCTGATAAAAAATCAGCTCAGGCTAGAATTTTTCTTGCTCTGAAAACCAACAGTAGGAGCATGTGAGGGTCATGTAAATGCATTTTCAGAAACCTGCTGTGATCTATTCACAGAATAGATATGAAACAAATCCCTTCCATCAGAACTCAACAGCTCTGTGATACATGAACAAAATCACAATGGAAAAGCAAAATGAAATGTTTTACTTTCTGATTTAAAGCATTAGTTTGTGATATACATTGTTTCAGGGAATACAGTGAGACTTTGATCCCTTCATGCCTCAGAAATGAATCAGACCTGGTTTCAACATGTTATGGATGTTTTTAAATTTGAAAAATAAACCAAAACAGAACCCAAGTCAGACTGGACGTCTGGAATATAAAGATTTTTTTATTGAGTTACAGCAGAAAAACATCAGTATCATCCATTTGTCCATCTGTCCATTTATCGGGGCAGCATGTATAAGTAAGTAAGTAAAGTTTATTTATATACTGTAGCACCTTTCATAGAAAAAAATCACAAAGTGCTTCACAAAAAAAGGAATCAAATGGTAACTAAGTAAAACTTTATTCATAGAGTGCCTTTCAAGATATGATCACAAATTGCTGACCTGAGAACATAGTCAAATATATCCAGATCTAAATAAATGAGTAAAAATAAGAATCAGGACCCAAATAAATACATAGTTAAACAAAGACAGATTTAAACAGATGAGTCTTTAACTTCTTCCCAAATGAGTCGACTGAGTCCACAGACCTCAATGACAGTGGAAGAGACTTCCAGAGCCTTGGAGCTACAGATGAAAAGGGTCTGTCTCCTTTGGTTTGCAGTCTGGTTTTGGGGACTGAGAGCAGACCTAGGTCAGAGGACCTGAGGGACCTGGAGGGAGGATAAGGTTTTATAAATCCACTAATGTAGGCAGGAGTCTGTCCATTCAGGGCTCGCCAAGTCAGAACAAGGATCTTATAATTAATCCTAAACTAAACCGGGAGCCAATGCAGATGCATCAACAGAGAACTGACATGAGAGAATCTGGATGATTTAGTCAGAAGTCTGGCAGCAGTATTCTGTACCGTCAGTAGCCGGTTTATGGAGGTTTTAGAAAGGCAAATGTAAAGGGTGTTACAGTAGTCCAGGGTTAGGTTAGGACTAACGCGACAAAAGTATGGACTAAGACCTCCATTTCAGGATGGGAGACAAAGGGACCTAGTTTAGTGATGTTTCTGAGGTGGTAAAAACAGGATTTACCAGAGATCTGATCTGGTTATCTAGAGTAATGCCTCAGTCAATGGTTACTCCAAGGTTTCTGATGGTAGATGTAGCTCAGTTGATAGAGTTGCCGGTCTGGCAACCAGATGGTCACCAGTTCGATCCCAGCTCCAGTTGGGTTACATCGTCGTGTCTATAGGCAAGACACTTCACCCACCTTGTCTACTGGTGGTGGTCAGAGGGACTTGGAGGGCGCTGATGCGTGGCATTCCCGCCTATGTCAGTGTGCCCAAGGACAGCTGAGACTACAAAGTAGTTTATAACCATCGGTGTGTTAATGTGAGTGGGTGAATGACTGTTGTGTAGAAAGCTCTTTATTAATATCCAGTAGGACATTAACTGTCCGTCCATCTGTTCACTCATCCATCGGTCCATCCATCCATTTGTACGTATGTCCATCCGTCCATCCATCTATCCATTTATTTATCCTTTCAGTCATCTATCAAGCCATTCATCCAAGAAAAGTTTTTCTGAATGAAGCCAATGAGGTAATTAATCTGCTCACTCACCACCAATGGTCAGGTGTGAGAATTGCAATGTGTCAAAATGAGAGATGTCTTTTAGATTTTTCTGCAATGATTTAAAAATCAGTCAGACTGAAAGGTTTCCATTAATGCATACCCTGTGTCCAGCTGGAGACAGACACCAGCTTCCTGTTACCCTGAAGAGTGAAAGCATCTTGTGTCTGATTCTCCAAATTTCAGACGTCATATTAGACTTGAGTACAAAAAACACACATTGCATTTATTTTAAAAAAGATCATAAACACACTGAAAATGCTAAAAGACAGTTTATTAGTAGACACTCATTAGCCAAAAGTAACCACCTGACAAATGTCTTCCTGAAATACACCATTTGATAGGCAGTGTAAAATAAGGCAAAGGGCTTAAGATCATCTTTTCTACATGTTTGCACCAACAATAGGTTATACATTCACTTGTTACTGTGATTATGTGTTTTAAAAATGTTGTTCCACACTCAGACACCAGGAACACTTAATCAGCAGAAGGGCAGCAGTAGAAAAACACGTTTCATTAAACAAAACAGAGTTTGGCTAAAACACATGAGTTGGATCAGAAGTTTAACACGAGTCTGAATTCAGGATCAGAGCCACTTTGCTTTAGACACAGTTTTTTCCCCACTTATTACAGCATAAGCAAACGATTCTGTCAGAAAATAAACTCCTTCATGAATTCTTTACACGTTTTCTTGTCAACAAACATTCACACAGACAGAAAGCTAAAGCTGAACCGATATTGATCCATACCAGATGATAAATCAAAGGTTTTTCACTCTAAAAGTGGATATAGTGAAGCATTTTTCCTATTAAAAGAGGTTGTTTTCTTTGAGTCAGGTTAATCAATACTGAGAAATAAACATGGTGAGCTTACAGCAACAACAAGCTAAAATAAAGGCAATTTAAATGCATTGCTGTTTTAATCAGATGTTCTTTCATCTAAATGTTGAATCAGAGTCAACGTTCAGTCCGAACCTTGTTGTAGATTCATTTATTTCATGTTAAACCCAAAGGTTTTAGCTGGAAAATGTTTCATTTTCAATTCATCTGTAGTTTAATGACTGATTGGTAACAAACTGAATGAGTAAGAGTCTGCTAGTGCACAATGTTCTGACCTTTGACCTGCTTAACCTTCACACTGTCCTTACTTTTTGGCCTGTGGAGTTTTCCAGTCATCCTAAGACAGTATGAGGGTTAAAATAAAAAAATATAAATTTAAAAGATTTTTAATTTGAAAGTACAAAAACAGTAGCTTTAAGCACTGTAGTTGCAGTGTGTGTGTGTGTGTGTGTGTGTGTGTGTGTGTGTGTGAGAGAGAGAGAGAGAGAGAGAGTGTAGAGACAGTGTATTTGGAAAGATAGCAGTAAAATTGTAGAAAAGATCTAAAAATCTTAGTATCTGACTCATTCACACACACACACACACACACACACACACACACACACACACACACACACACACACACACACACACACACACACACACACACAGGAGTGGTTTGGGGTAAAACTGTTAAGGGGGGCAGGTCGTGACATGGAATGAGACTCATTTTGTGCAGAGTCTAAACAGATCAAAAAGAAACAGGAAAAGCTTCTTTCCAAATATTTAAATATCCATCTTTTTCCACTTTAAATCACCAGGTGCTGTTGTTTCAATGGATTCATGAACGAGTCAGTTTTCTGCTGGTGGATATTTTTTGTTCATTTGGAGAGAAACTCTTCCATGCACACTGAAAGAGAGAAATGACATCAAATAGAGTTAAACATACTTTCACCAAGAAGCACTAAATATATATATTTTATATTTATGTAGATTTTAGAAATACATAGAAAAATAGAGAGTCATCTGAATGCCCATTATACAATTCTACCCAGTAGAGTCAGAGAGAAGCCTGTACAGGTTGAATTGTGATGCAGAGGGAGGAGCTGCTGACGGTGGTTGGATCAGGCATGGCAGCCATCTTTACACTGACCTCATCTGGGAAGTCTGAACAAATCATCCAGTTTGAGGAAAACATCAGTCAATCTGATGTTGAGCTGTTTGACTGGTTGCTCTTGTGTTTTAGGAAATGTGAATGACTGATCAGTCAGCACCGTCAGAGAGAAGCAGGCAGCAAACACTGAGTACACTCATAGTTCCTGGATTAAAGGGATGTTTCAGACATTTTGACATTTGTTTCTGTGTAAAAGTTACAATTTTAGTTTTACTTTTTGTAGACAGCTTCCTGAACAGCCACAGTTCAGAGAAATGGAGCTGATCATGAGATGCCGGGGTGCAGCCAAGATCAAAGTGCTTTTCTAAAACTGCTCTAATAACTGCTTTAAACGTTTAATTTACATTGAATCCTGTGATAATTTTGCCAGCAGACACTAACTGTAGCCCTTCCAGTACATCAAGTCTGATGTTTCTGCTGAAATAATCATGTTTGTGGTTTTAAAGTTTACAAAACAACAATGAATGAGCAATCAGATTTAGTATCATCATTCTATCGTTAGAACTTCAGTACAGTCTAAATGAACCCATGGGTTCATGTTCATTGTAAGTGCACTTACAACATGCACTGCTGCCCTCCAAAAATACTCCAATCACCTAAATGAAGAGTTGTATCCATGTAACCAATGACATGTAGGGGTCAAACAGGATGCACAGGTCAGTTTGATACTGATTTTGGGTTCAGAATATTCATCAGTTTCTGATAAGTGTTTGTCACCAGAGGGTGTTTTAACCCTTGAATACAATTGTATCACATTTCTAAGTGTCAAAGAGATCCATCTTCTGAACAAGATTAGTACCTTTATCAAACAGATTTTCTGCTATCTAGTGGAAGATTTATGTACTGAAGATGGCCCTTCATGACGAGAACACCATAGAGTTCAAGTACCCGGCCCGGAGGGTTACCGGGGTCCCACCCTGGAGCCAGGCCTGGGGTTGGGGCCCGTGGACGAGTGCCTGGTGGCCGGGCTTTCGCCCATGGGGCCCGGCCAGGCCCAGCCCAAACCGGATACATGGGCTCATCCACCTGTGGGCCCACCACCTGCAGGAATTGGTGGATCGGGTGGCAGACCAAGGAATTGTGTAACTGTTGCATTATTATATGCTCTATACAATTAAAATAAAAGTAATTGATTATTATTTTAACATTAGCCAACAAATGTTTCCAATTAAAAAAATCTGAGCATCCTGATTTCAGGTGACAGTTTTTAAAGGGGTAAAGTGCACAAATGTTGACCCTTTTTGCTGTTAATTTGTCCACCTCTGGCTGTCTCGCTCTCTGCCATGTATCACTGAAACGACCACACAGCTGTTTTCTAAGCAGGTTTTTGTGCTCTGTGAGTCATCTAAACTCATGTTTGCTTTGGAGTTGACATGTTTAGATAAAATTGTTCTTTACTTCTTTTCTGTTCTTGCAGCAAACAGCAAAAGAGAGCTTTGTCTTCTAGATGAGAGTGGCATTTGACCAACCTGTCCTCTGTCTGGACCCCTGAAGCTTAAACTGATTAAAGATGGCAGCACTTCACTTCATCAGTCCTAAGGATGTAAACTCTGTTTCTCTGAACAGAGGCTGCTCTTTTAGCTGTCAGCATCAGATTAGAAAAGATTTATTTAAAATGTTTACACAGAAACACCCTTCAAAATAGACAAAAAATCCCTTTAAATACACCTCCAGTGGTGTGTGTGTGTGTGCTTGTGAGACTACCTGTGTTTCATGTTGAGTGTAAGAAGTATAAAAAATGCTACAACAAGTGCACACAGCTTAGAGTGGGCAGCATTCGACACATTTTACAGATTATTAGAGTTTCACTCTGTCATAGTACTGTATGTTTTTAGTAAAGCCATTTACACTGATGTCTGTATTAGTATGTATGTACTGATACATAGAGGTAATACTGATGTGAGTCAAATCGTCAGTAATTCAAATGATTAAAGTTAAAAACTGAAGTCAATAGGAAGTAACTATCAAATTCAGTTAAGGGATTTCAAAAGATAATAAAGGTTCATATACAGAGAATTTGTTTGAATTTACAATAAACATATTGCCAATTGATCCCTAAACATGCATTAAGTTCAGATTAAAGCTTGTTGAGCAGTGATTAACTTTCTAGTACACTTTTTAAAAAGTCTCTTAATTTGTATTTAAATCATTGTTTGCTAGTAAAAAATACGTTCATTGCATTTTAATACTGTTTAGAGAATGTCTTCTAATTAAAATAAGTGTTTGGTTGATTATTTCCTGTTTTAACAAAACTTCTTGGTAATAAATCTGATATCTTTGGAAATAAGTCACATTTATTTAGAGGCATCTGTGGAATGAGAAACACAGATAAATGAGGGAAGTTCACAGAAACACTGACCCATAATCCCCTGCAGTTTTCTTCTGTTGGTAGAAGACAAAGTTTTCTTTTTTAGTGCCTCTCTATAAATTACAAAGTGCTTTACAAACAGAGACTTTATTCTTTTTCTGACTAACTTGGTGAATTGAATTAAACTTCTGAGCATGTGACAGATGACAGATACATACTCAGTAGTGATCTGTATGGATTGCCCTCTGCGGTTTGGGACACACCTGGTCCGCGGATCACGCAGTGCTTGTACATTGCTCAATCATTCCCCACATTCTGTGCATGCACGCTCTGAATCTGCAGAAAATTCACTTCAGAGAAAAGTATTACTTTTACCATCACGTATAGAGGTTCACTCTATCGGACTCAGTCGTTTTAGTTGACCAGAACGAAGGATCACTGATCAGTATCTGATCCAGTCTCTGGAGCGGCTAACTCATCCATCTCTCTCAGCTGGAATAATCATCTCTCTGATGAAGAAAACACACTCATCTATTTCTGTCTAAGATAACGTGTTTTGTCTGACCTGTATACGAGCTAAAGAATGCTAATATTACAACCGGTCAAAAGCCACAGAGCAGCACCTTGATCGTCACGCCCCCCACATGCTGCAGCTCTGACCGCAGGGAGCGATTAGTCTGCAGGTCTGTCTAAGCCCTGAGAGGTGCATATAAGTCCCCCCCGCATTAATTTGTTTTTATATGATTTAAAATTTTATTTAAGCATCAGATTGACATTTTGAGTTAATTGTTTGTATTTAATGAGAATTGAGCAGAAAATATTGCACAATGTTCTACAAATAAAAGAGAGATCAAAGATTTTAGTCTTTTGTTTTTCTTTCTGCTGATCAGAAAAATGATCCAATCCATGACTAAATCTGTGATACAATACAATCTGTGAGTTTTCTGATCTGTTGCATTCCTAATACTCAGCCAAGACAGCTTGGCTTTTCCTCTTCATGCTGGTCACATTTTGCTGTGGATAGCATCCCATTCTTCAACCAGTGTGGTGGAGTGGGTCAGTCTAGCAGAGGCGAGCCCAAATCCAGTCCTCCAGAGCTACTAACCTGGAACAATTAGATGCATCCTTGTTAAAACACACCTTAATCAAATGTCTAAATTCCCTCATCAGAATGTCATTCTGCTCTGCAGAAACCTGGTAACAAGACATTTGTTTGGCTCAGGTGTTGGAGAAGGGAAGCATCTAAACGTTCCAGGATAGTAGCTCTGGAGGAACGGACTTGGGATTCTGCTCTAGAACATAGAGCAGCTCAAGTTCAGAACAAGAGTGAATCACAACAGGAGAAGATTGCAAGGGAATTTGGTAAATTTTTGGGCTCTAAAATGTGCTCTGGGCTAAAATGGGCTCTACACACATTTAGCTGTGTTTTTAACTGCACAGAAAAAAGATTGTTACAAGCTCTACCTGCTATTATAGGTGACTTTCCAATGAGCTCAGATTAAGTGTCATCAAGCACTACCTAGCCTTCCTCTGCTTATCTGGATCCAGGTCACGGGGCATCCCAGGCCATCCTCTCCCCGGCCAAGTCCGCCAGCTCCTCCGCTGGGACACCCAGGTGTTCCCAGGCCAACCTGGAGATGTATTTCCTTCAGCTTGTCCTGGGTCAACCCGAGGGCCTCCTGCCCACAGGACATGCCCAAAACACCTCCCGAGGGAGGTGTTCAGGAGGCATCCTGACCAGATGTCTGAACCAGCTCAACTGGCGCCTTTCTAAATCTACTCCGAATCCCTTCTGGATGTTCGAGCTCCTTACCCTATCTCTAAGGCTGAGCCCGGCCACCCTACGAAGAAAACTTATTTTGGCTGTTTGTTTTCATGATCTCGTTCTTTCAATCATTACCCAAAGCTCATGACCAGGTGAGGATTGGGAGGTAGATTTACTGGTAAATTGAGAGCCTTGCTTTCTGGCTCAGCTCGCTCTTCACCATGGCCGATTGATTCAGTGTCCACATCACTGCAGACGCTGCCCCATTCCGCCTGTTGATCTCCAGCTCCCTCCTTCCTTCACTCGTAAACAAGACCCAGAGATATATAAACTCCTCCATTTGGGGTAAGACCTCTTTTCTTACCTGGTGTTGGCAAGCCACCCTTTTCTGGAAAAGGGATGAAGTATTACATCAAATATAATAATCAACCAAACACACATTTTTTTATATTTTTGTACTAAGCTTAATTGACATAATAGTTCACAAAAGGTTGTTTCTCAAAAAACAAACAAATTGGAATCAGTTGTTTTTCATTTAAAATCAGGTCTTGCTGAACGTCTCTGACCTCCAGTTGCGTGTGAGTTCATAACCAACGCTGTGGTGAAGATGTAGATGTGACTGAATGAAGAACTGTGACAGGAGTCCATCAGTAAAGATCACTGAAAGGCTTGGAGTAGTTAAACATCAAATAGTCCATATAGTAGAAGTCATATACTCGCTGTCTCTCCATCATGGCGACCTGTGAAAAGTATTTTTCTGTGATCTCCTTAGAGGTCCGTGCATCCTTTGGATTCCTGTCTTTAAAACTGGGCAGCATGAGGCTCGGTGGGGCCCTAATCCTTCGCAGGAGGAAGTTGGACTCTTCCTCCATGTTCTCAAACTTACCAATGATGTCATAGTGAATGAGACACGGGTGGCAGAGCTGGTTTACCTGCTCCCAGTGGATGTCCATTCCCACAGGTCGGTGCACATCCAGCAGGTAGCGGATAAACTCTTTGAATGTGACCCCATTGCCTGTCTTCAGGGCTTCGGCGGATGGTGTCACCCTGTATTTTGATATGATGGGTTTCCCAAACAGGTTGTGGTAGTAGTCATTGGGATTCTCGAACTTGTCCCTGTACGCTGACACAACTCTCTCGAGGGGCTCGCGGACAAACATAAACTTGGTGTAGGATTCTAGACGGTGCAAGATGTCCTTCTGGTTGAACGTGTTGAGGGTCTTGATGTGTCCCCCGTAATGGACTGTATCATGTTGAATGCTTTCAGCGTTGGTCGCCTGGCCTGACAGCACCATCAGAGTCCTCTTCCAGTTAGAGCATCCTGATTTGGGCACTGAGCAGTACAGCAGCTTGTTCCTGTCCTCCACAAAGATATGTTTGACGTGATCAGGCGTGATGGTTTTGGAGATGCTGCCTTTGTATTTGGCACACATCTCCTTCATCAGCTTTCTCCGTGCCTCCATAATGCTCTGCAGCTTTTCCAGCTGAGCAACGCCTGAGGTCATGGATGAGGACATGGAAGAAGAAGGTAAAGAAACACAGTTTTTGCCGTGAAGGTTCAGAGGGCTGGTTTTCAGCAGTTTGCGCTGTCTCTTGGTGATTTGGGGGGAGCTTATATCCGGTTCCTGAGACACAGATGCGTCCTTTTGCCTGATTTTCTCAAAGTTTGGCCGCTGCATCGGAGCTATGGGGCTGGCTTCTGCACCCTGATCACTGTCAGATTTCTTCTTCTCCTGGTCATGAGTGGCAGGATTCTGTAAACCAATGACAACACAGATTAAATGTGATGTCAGCAGACATGTGAGACCAAACAATCAAAAAATCCTTAAGATAAAATGTGAACAGAGGCAGGTTTAGTCATAAGATCTTCCACTTCCCTACCATTTCTCAGCCCACATACAGCTCACTGCTGCTGGTTTATACCTGATGGGATGTTTTACATTTACAGTTTCATTCTAACCATGTGGTTCAAGAGTCACTTCATCTATAGCTGTTTGCAGTTTCTGTGACAGACAGTAGCAAATGTTCAAGACAAGTAAATCTGTGAAATAAAAAAAAAGTTTAAGTGAATGTTTCATCTTTTCAGATCCATGTGGACTTTTTCCTCTCTACAGTCTCTCAAAGTTTTTTTTATTTGTTCCTAATTGGGCTTAGTCCCATGGAATACTTGTTTAAAATTGTATATATATATATATATATATATATGAGGAAGTGTTGAAATTAATCTCAGAATGATATGAATAAAGTAAAAATGTTGAGAAAAGTATCAACCTACTGTTTCCAGAATAAAGTCACAATATCAATATAAAACTTAAAAAACAGAATTAAAAAAGTAAAATGAGGCGAATTCAAGAATCACCTGATAAAGAAAGAAAACCACTCTGTGCTCAAGAGGGAGGCTCTATTTGTTCCATTCATTATTATTGTTCTAACTGAGGGTTCTGGGTGTGTTTTTAATGAGTAAATTATAAATAATTATGAATATGCAGCCCATAAACCATGGCTGCATGGTCGCAAACTTGTTAGCACTGTTGCTTCACAGCAAGAATGTTGCAGGTTCAAATCCCAGCTGTGGCCTTTCTGCGTGGCGTTAGCATGTTCTCCCCATGTATGCCCGGGTTTCCTACGGGTACTCTGGTTTCCCCCACTGATCACAACAAGCCTTATACAGTTAAGTTGTGTCAGTTGCTTTGGATAAAAGCATCTGCTAAATAAATGAAAATAAATGTAATAAATAAAGAGACATGCTTGTGGATATGAGGTGCTGTACTTTGGCTCCTTGTGTAGCAGCATCCATAGAACTGATTTTCATCCTTTACCAAATAACTCAAACATATATATTATGTACCTCAAGATATTTGCAGCTCATAAACTAATTTATTAATACTGCTGTCTGTTTTTTCAGGGCGCATTCCAGAGTGACTAATGAGCCACATATGGCTCCAGGTGGAAGCTCCGCCCCTCCATGTAAACAAATGGGACTACTTCCTGACTAAGTTCTCACCTTACAGCTGAATGTTCCGATGTTCAGGTTTCTAATAGCTGACTTTAGTTCTGTGATGCTTAAAAGGCACCATGATTGTGTTTGTGAGTAGGCGGGGCTTGAGACCCACATATCTCTGGTTCTATAAATAGAACATGGTAGCTTCTATGAAGAGGAAATCATGGCTTCACCTTTCAACAACAGAAGGAAGCGGATGCTTGGTCTAGCTATTGTTATAGGTCAATGGCAGCTGCAGGTAGTTGATCTTATTTAGTTATTGATGCTAAAACAAGTGTGCCCTCATCTATCTATCTATCTATCTATCTATCTATCTATCTATCTATCTATCTATCTATCTATATCTATCTATCTATCTATCTATCTATCTATCTATCTATCTATCTATCTATCTATCTATCTATCTATCTATCTATCTATCTATCTATCTATCTATCTATCTATCTATCTATCTATCTATCTAATTTACCAGATAATTAGCAGCACAAAGGAGAAACTAAAATCCCTGCTGTGAGTTTGTTCCATGTTTTCTCAGTCTCCTGGTATCATGAGGCCCAAGGCCTCATCCACCTTGGGCTAATGTCAGTCCACCTCTGAATGTGAACACAGATTTTGTACCATTGATTTGTTAGAAAGCTAAATCTGATCTAGACATCAGTCTCATGGTTGATTCTCTAACTGGTCACTTGATGGTGCTGTCTTACCACAGCTTAACAAAAAGGTAGAACTTAGTTAAATGTCAGACTCCTCAATGGCTCCCATGACCTATCAATAAACCAAGCTGTAATCTGATATAAATGTCTTATAAACACCTAATGGAGAATCTAAATTACAATCATCTACTGTCTGATTACCATCAGACGACGGCTCAGACCATCACGCATTCTGACATTTTATTTCAATTAAATGCTGTGATGGCATCATAAAGCCAATGGACTGGATGTATAATTTTAATTTTACAACAGACAGGGTGATGGGGCCGCCATAAATCTCAGGTCATCATCTTTCTGACTTTAAAGGCCAACTTCTTTCATCTGCAGGGACATCTAGAGGGGTAAATGGGGAGTGTTTCCTCTGCGTCTCACAGCAGATGACATATTTAGATTTTTCTGTTTGAAAATGTCTCCTTGGTGCTGATCAGCAGAGAGGAGAGGAAGCAGGGGGTCAGATGAGAAACACCAGTAAAATAATTGTCAGCTAGTCCTCTCCATCCATCTGGATCTGGACCTGAAACGTTTCAGAAACTCAGCGAACATTTGAATTCTTCTCTTTATTCATTCTATATTTTACATCTAGTTTGATTTACAGTAAAATGATGATTAAATTATGAGATTAAATCCATGACTGATCTGTAGACATGGATTATGATTCAACATGTTTAACTGTTTAATATGAATCTGTAATTAACTGTTGGGGGAAGCTTTTGATGACAAAAATAAAAAAAGATTAAACAATTCACTAGTAAGAGTTACTGTGTTACATCTGTCATTGTTACCCCACACTTTGACACAACAGGCTGTTGAAACTAATAGTGAATTATTTGACTTTTATGGTGTAGCGTGATCAATATACGCTCTGACCTCTGACCTACGTGATCATCGAAAATAATAATCCATCTTCTTCCCAATAACTCGGATTATAATGACTCTTTTATGATGTTTTAACCTGAATCAACATTCCTCCAAGGTCACGGTCGTATTGGAAGAATCAACTGGACTTTACATAATAATAATAATAATAAAGACTCTTGGTGTCTCTTCCTAAAATGACACCTTAATCTGTTACAGAAATGTCTTAAATGATTAATGCACTTTCTCTTACAGCATTGTGAATGTTTGATCCAGCTTCAGTATTATTGTTACTTTGCTAAAAGGTTCAATCAGTATTATTACTTATTTCCACCTTGCTAAGGATAAATAAGTAAACCTTCCACACTCCTCACACGGAGGTGACGTCTGACTTTAGAGCCTGAGTCACGTGTCTTGTTTAGAGTCTCCTGATAGGTCCACGTTTTACTGACAGCTCTCAGCTGTCTGCTCCGCACGGAAGAATCCAGTTCTTCTCCAGCCTCAGAGGAGACGACAAGCCCGCTGTCAACTTGCTACACAGTGGGTTATTGATGCCGACTGCCCCCGTAACGGGTCAAGCCCTGTAGCAGTAGAAGAAGCTTCTTACCCCTGAGAGCAGGAAACATCCACCTGCCTCTCTATTCCAACCAGAATGGGTAAGACAGCCAGCTATCAACTGACCAGCCATGGGTCCCACTGACGTCGCATCCACGGACGCTCTCCGCCGCCTGGGCGGGTCGATCGACCTGTCAGGCCCCCAGATCGACCGAGGGGGAATCTCCGCTTCCTCGTCGAACTCCACCAGCCGGACGTGATCCAGGAGCGAGGTGCAGTAACGACCCATGACCTGGTAAAGCAGGCTACTTTGATAAAGCTAACCCTATACCACTAGGCTGCTCATCAAAGTAACCTCTCCACTTTATCCCTGATAACTAGACCCTTAAGCTAACTCCCTAGTCTTCACCACGAGACTCAGGTTCTAAACTCAGAAGATCAATATTAGAACATCTACCATTTAGTGAATGCTAACCAACTTGCTACCTCAAATGCTAATCTGTTTACAAATGTTCGTCAGCTTTTATAATAAATATTGAATATATTTATTCCTGACTCAGCTTCCATTTGTCAAATAACAGGTACATAAATGACTCCCTGCAACTAAGAGAATCTAGATAATCCTGCTTTTATCACAAACAGTTGTTCAAACCCAGGTCTCCAGAGCACACAGACTCTCGGTGTAACTCCTCGGTAACTGTGATAGATAAAGCGGAAGGTGAGTAATAAAACATAGCTTTTATACACACTTCAAGGTTGAACTACATAGTGTATAACACTACATGTGGCAATAGCCAGCCAGGTTTTAATTGCAAAGTTTTATGTCCTAAGTTATGACTTATAAGCTGTTAAATAAAGCCACGTACTCAGTAACAGATAAGGCTAGTAGATAGCAAATTTCCTTCAGCACTCAACCAAGTTAAAAACTTGTTAACTGCTTATGCATGTCACTTGATGTTCATTATTGTCTTTTTGAATGTTTAAGGGACTTAACACTTCAATGTGAATGTGTTTTAATGTTTTGTGTAACTTTGTCGACCGCATAAAAGTTCGGTAGCCGACACAGCTTAGCCGCTTGTCAGCCGCCATACTGGTTAGAGATCGAGGTTTAAAAACAAACAACCTCGCGTCTAAAACTCGACGTGGACAAACCGGGTACAAAACCGAGTGTCACTCCGTCGAGCCCGGTACCTATTTACCGGGTAAAATGCTGATTTTCGCCGCTAAAAGCGACGTTAGCAGCTCAGAGTGGAGCTAGCGTTAGCCACTCCCGGCGAGATCGCTAACCCTCACAAAGCGCGTTCGCAAACACACAAACTATCTTAAACCATTCCTAAGGGATCAATCTGACTAAATATACCTATTTTCATCGTAAAAATTTAACCGTTTAAGAATTATCCGCGATTTAAGAACGTTGTCCCAAAACCGGAAGCGGAAATAATCTTCTTCGGCGGTCATTAGGCTTGAAGGTACGGTAGCGCCTCGCTGGTGTAAAAGGGTATTACTTTTCAGACACTGATTCTAAAAATACAGGGTTTTAACCAGTATTTACAGATATTTTCATTCAAAATAAATTTTCTTCAACAACATACACAATGTCTGATTCATCAGAACAACAAGGTGTAAGTGTTGGACCAATGAGCACATTTGACTACGTTACAGAAGCCATAAAACAGCTGGCACTGTCTAATCAACTGGAGTCATTCCAGAACTTAATCGATAACCTAAATACAATCGATGTACATAACAGGGTTATTGAGGAAGCTAAAGACAGTAGGAAAATAAATGACAGAGGCCCAACCATCAACAAGAATGGAGCTTTAGTCAGGCTTGCCTATGCTCTGAATAGGCTCTATTCAGATGAGTTGGAGTCAAATGAAAACTTACAGAGTGAAAAACGAGCTCTAGAAGAAACTGTAAAACAGCTTCGACTACAGGTCGAAGAAAACAAAGACGTGATCCATGATCAAAGCAACAAAATGGATGAGTTAAAAACGGAACTAGCACAGGCACAAAAGGCTAAAGACAACGCCAGAGATCATGCAAGGGCACTGGTTGAGGAGAGGAACGACGCGGAACAAGCCCAAAGGTTAAGTGAAGCTAAACTTGCCGCTTTGGAAATCAAACTCGAAGCCGCCAAGCGGCTCGAGTATGGAGGCGCCTCTGACCAGGAGGCGGGAGCATGCTACATCTGTTGAGTTTGAGGAAATTTGTGATGAACCAGGATTTGATTTATGAGAGGCAGAGGGTAAGGAAGGAGGGTGGGATAGTGGAGTTAGGATTACTAGAGTCTGGTTTAGTCTGTTTAACTGATTTTAGTCTAACTGGTTTTATGTATTATTTAATTAGATTTTAATCATAGTTTTATTGTTTATTCTTTTATGTATCTTATGTTATTTTATACTGTATTTTCCCTTGCCTTGCCTCCTTCCGCTTATCCGGGTCCGGGTCGCGGGGGCAGCATTCCAAGTCGGGCAGCCCAGGCCACCTTCTCCCCGGCCAAGTCCACCAGCTCCTCAGCTGGGACGCCCAGGCGTTCCCAGGCCAGACTGAAGATGTATTTCCTCCAGCGTGTCCTGGGTCGACCTGGGGGCCTCCTGCCGGCAGGACATGCCCAGAACACCTCCCGAGGGAGGCGTCCAGGAGGCATCCTGACCAGATGCCCGAACCACCTCAACTGGCTCCTTTTGATATGGAGGAGCAGCGACTCTACTCTGAGTCTCTCCCGGATGTCCGAGCTCCTCACCCTATCCCTAAGGCTGAGCCCGGACACCCTGCAGAGGAAACTCATTTCGGCCGCTTGTATCCATGATCTCGTTCTTTCGGTCATTACCCAAAGCTCATGATCAGGTGAGGATTGGGACGTAGACCGACCGGTAAATCGAGAGCCTTGCTTTCTGGCTCAGATCTCTCTTCACCACAACAGACCGGTTCAGCGTCCATCACTGCAGACGCTACCCCAATCCGCCCATTTTATATTCTAACTTGTTATTTTAATCTTCCTTCCAGTGTTTCCTCAGTGAGCTCTCTGTCTCAGAGCAGTGGTCAGCTGTGGCTGCCTGGTTCTCCAGGTGGAGGTGGGGTCTCAGCCCCGCCTCCTCTGGTTCTCCAGGTGGTTCCAGGTGGAGGTGGGGTCTCAGCCCTGCCCCCTCTGGTCGCCCCGTGTCGGTGCGTTGGCTGCTGCTGTTGACCTGCTGCTGTCGGTGCAGAGGGCTCCTCTGATGGCGTTTCCTTAGAACCTGCTCATCTGGACTCAGCCCAATGTCCTTTGTGTGTGTGTGTGTGTGTGTGTGTGTGTCTGTTCTTTTTATGGGGGAGGGATGGGAATGTGGTTCATGTGGGGTAATTTTAGCTTGTAAATGGTAAATGGCTTGTATTTATAGAGCGCTTTCTACAGTGCAGAACACCCCAAAGCGCTGTACAACACGAACAGTCACTCACCCATTCACACTCACACTCACACACTGGTGGTGATAAACTACGTTGTAGTCTCAGCTGCCCTCGGACACTCTGACGGAGGCGGGGGCTGCCATGCACCGGTGCCCTCCAGGACCCTCTGACCACCACCAGTAGGCAAGTTGGGTGAAGTGTCTTGCCCAAGGACACAACGACAATCTAACCCAGCCGGAGCTGGGGATCGAACCGGCGACCCTCCGGTTGCCAGGCCGGCCACTCTACCGACTGAGCTAATGCCGCCCCCTTGTAAAGCACCTTGTGTTACAATTTTATCTGTATGAAAGGCGCTTTATAAATAAAGTTTAGTATTGTTATTATTATTGTAAAAATAGAAGTGACCCAATGTGTGAAACACTAATAAATCAGGGTTTTCTGGAGCTTCTCTGAGCCTGTTTAGGTTATTGTGGTTGATGGGAAGAAAAATGACCAAGTTTATTGTAGAATCTTGTAAATTATGCCAATGGTTTTGCATTGTGAAGTGTGTTTCTGTGTCAAAGTTGCACATATGTACTTTATTGATTATGCAGAGAGCTTCCTGAACAGTTTTATATTCTATAGAACTGATACGCTAATGGTTAGGTCATTTACATGGAACTCTTTGGTGTTTGTTCTGTATTTTTCACATTGATGACCTGAACTTTAAAGGAGTGGTTTTCTGGGTTATTTTATAGTTTTGCATTGTTCTCTAGTGTAATTCAATGCTATCTGTGTCAGTTTTTATAAAGAAAGAAGCTTTGATGCTTATAATAGAAGCTTTAGAAGTTTCCCATCTGACACCTGAATTTGAAACAGCAGGATTCTCATTAGTATTCATGATATGCACAGCACTCGCTTCTGATTGGATGACCGAAACATCACTACTCCACCCCCTTATTCAAAACTCTGTCACACCGAAATGTCCCGATACTTTGGAAAGTGAAAGAGTGAAAAAGATAAATACCCAGGTAACAAGTAGCTACTAGACTTTACTGAAGATTAGCTTTGAGAGAAAAAACCCAACAGTTTCAACTTTGAGGGAGCCTGCTTCCTGCTATCACTCATTTCCTCCTCTTTCTCCTCTCCCCTCGAAAGCAGGAGGAGGAGGGGGGTCGCAGGACTCAACGGCTCAAACACACAAAGAGAGAGAGAGAGAGAGAGAGGGGGAGGAAAAAAAACAGAGAGAGAGTTGTCACCGGCGGCTGCCAGCTATATCGAAGAGTTTGCCACACTGCGTCTGCGTTCCGCCATGTTGAATTTTCAACAAAAACAAAAGCTAGCAGCTGGGCGGACCGAAAGGCGTTACCATCTCAGCCAATACACGTTGTGAGTCTTGTGACGTCAAAAATTGCAGAAATGCTCTCCCGCATTTTTAAGATTCTTTTTTCAGAGATTCTGTTTTTTCTTAATAACCAGAGAACAGAGAGTTTTCATGTTTGGCCTCCATGACAGGCTCAGGGGGAACTATTATAAACTATGAAGACCTGAAAAACATGGATTCTGAATAAACCCCCCCTTTAACTGGGTGAGTTCTGCAGAGCTCTAGATGTTCTGGGTGTTTTGAATTCCTTCAGAACAGGACATGGTGTGTTGCTTTTTGAGATACGTTAGCCTCCTTCATGTTGTCTGACAGGTTCTGTAGAAGTCATCAGGTCTGGATGTGGCTGGTGGAACTGAACTCACCTTTACAAATAATCACAATTAATTCATGATTTAAGACATGCTTTTTCACATTGCCTGGTTTGTTTAGAGCCTTTTGTCCTATAAACAACTAAATCTTGATTTATAAACTGCCTTTTATAATTACTCAGGTTTTATTTTCTGATATTTAAATTTGTCTGCAGATATAGAACATTTAGGTGTGACGACTCAGCAAAAATAGAATATATCTGTGTGGGGACCAAGACTTTGTAATTTTTAATCATTACACATAAACACATTTTAAAAACCCTGAAATATCCCTTTAACATCAGCTGACATACATGCTGAAGGTGCTTTATCACTGAAAACAATAAATGCAGCAGAGACTGAAGCAAAAAGCCATTTAGTGTGAGGGAGACTCAAAAACAAGCTGTGGGTGTTCCTCCCGTTGTAAGGCTCCTGGCCTTGTTCGACTGGGGGAGTTTAATCACTGAAGTGACTGATCGCTCAGTGTAAGGTCAGCCTCTCTACACAGATGTTATCAGACTGGCTGAGAGTTACAAGGCTGACAATCACTTTTTGCTCCTTTTTCCTGTGGTAGATAACAGGTTAGAGCGCATTGGGAGAGGCGTAGTCAACACGTACCTCTCTGGAGTGCAGCGCAACGCTCCCGAGCTTCACCCCTGTAGAGAGACGAGAAGACAAGAGACAAGAAAATCAGCGCTTTAGCAGACAACCTGCATTTTTATCCTCATAAACGACAGCTAGGTGTGTTCATAAGCTACAGTAATGTAATGCCTCCCATCACTTAGCAGGTCTACATGTGAACCCATAAGAAATCAGATGCTTTCACTGAAAGTAGAAGTTGGTGAAGGAGGTCTTCTACTTGTTTGACAATTAAAAGAAAATGAAAACTAGAAACCAGTAAAATGTGAAAAGCAGTAATTAGCTGAAAAGAAGGAGGGAGGAGGAGAGGTAGAAATGTGCAGTTTTGTAAATTTGTGGAGGACAGCGGGACAGTGATGGAGAAACAGCCTCAGGGACAGGTGGGATGAGTGTGGGCAGATGTGCAGCAGCAGGACCGACGATGCTCTTAGTGGTCTGTCTCCAGCTGGACATCTCCTTTCCTCAGGTTGCCCCCCCACCAGGCTGATGTGTAATCAGGCTGACAGCTCTGAGTGGGGCTGCATGGCTGCTGATGGGGGGGAGTGGAGACACCTCTGCCTGAGTGGCTTGTCACTTCCGATTTGAGGGTGGAAGTGATAGAAACCTGCATGAGGGGGGTTTGGGGTAAACGAGGGAGGGGTTTGGTAACTCACACTTGAACGTGCCTCAAACAAGCGGCTCTGACTCAGTATTGGTTTAGAGGATGCACTAGTGAGCTTTGAGCTCCTGTGTGGCTCCATGTCTTCATTCCTCTGAGCTGGGAGAAGAGGCAGAGGAGTGGAGGTGGTGGTGGTGGTGGGGGGTGGGGGTCTGAGGACTGTGATGCTGGTGTACTAGTTCTCCTAACCCTAATAACAGCACCTTAAGGATCTGCATCTTTGGTTTGAATTTGCCACCTGTGAAAATCATGAATATTTATCAGAGCACAGATTTAGAGGGACAACGTCAGAAACCGTCCTCAGTGAGTCTGCTGCTCCCAGCTGATGGAGCGAAGCACCAATCTGACCCCAAACAACTTTTTAAGACTCGGTTATTGATCTAGAAAACCCCATCAAAGTGATAATTGAAATCTCTACAGGTTTAATTGGTTTCTTCTTGGAGGTGTCATGTCTGGCACTTTTTACAAGTTTGTTGCTGTCAGTATCAATACCGTCTGATCTCTGAATGCTTTCCAAACCACCAAGATGAGCAGACTGGACTGCACGGGACATGGATGTGGTCTTCTTGGAGTGAGTTTGGAGCTGAATCTGATTTGAAAATCCTGGAATCAGTTACGAACAGAGCGTGAATTCTGGCTCTGAAGAAGCAGTTCTCTGAAGTCGTGAGCCAAAACCACATTTCACTTTTCCTTGACAGAGTTTTAATGGAACAAGTAATATAACTATGTAAACTGGATTTCAGAGGGATTTGTAAACATCATTTGTCTCTGTAGTATCTACTTGGTTGAAGCTAATAGTTTCTGTTTGATTGCAATTTCACACTCACTCAATTCTGCTCAGTATAACGAGGCTATTGATTTTCTCTGCTGTGCAGCAAAACTGTGATGAATTGTTTAAAGGGAAATTTTGTCCTGAGAGATATGAAAAATGTAGCTCAGTAGATAGGGAAAGCCCACTTTATTTCAAGAATTTACTCTTTAACACTGTTTGTGGTTAAAAGACAGGAAATGGACAATCATGTTTTGCCTGTGTGTTGGTTTGGTTAAATGTTCTCTTTACTGCTGACCATATTTAAGTGAAAATCTCAGAATGTAATCAGTGGATTGAGATCTAGAACTGCTTTACGTTTGAGATCAATGTCATTCAAGATGGCCACAACAGCTGATCAGTCATCTCTGCATCTCCCTGGAAAACACAGCAGCTCGTCTTCTGACTGCTATAAAAATGTGAGAAGACATAAGTCCGGTCCTCGCATGTCTTCATTAGATTTCTGTTTATCTTTGAAACTTTACCGAACATTTTTAGATCGGGGGTAGTCAACTAAATATGCAAAGGTCCAGATCGGCATACATGACCTGGTCCTCAGGCCAGGGGAGGGGGCGTGGTCTGTGTTCCACGCCACTCACTTGACACGGGGGGGGGGGGGGGGGGTGTCAGATGCCCAGCGAGCAGTAAACCCACAGTAGCCACTCAGTAGCTCTCGAGTAACTTCCTGAACACTTTTCTGTTAATCCTTTAAGGCCCAAATAAGAAGGAAGGATTGGACTGGATCTGGCAGGTTTTTGATGAAAGTACTAATCCTAATACTCCATCAGGTCACTTTAGTGCCAGAAGTGGTTTGAGGCTGTAGCGTATTACAATCTGTTGTTATTGTTATAATAGCACACACTTCCGCAAGATTATTAGTTTAGCTTTGTAGGTTTTACTCTGAGCTATGCTAAGATACCCTCGCTAATCTAATGGTTATGCAGGAATAATTCTTAGATTCTGGAACATTCAAAGTGAGTAATTATGTACCTTATACTTGAAAGATATAAACCTGAAGCAGACTTGGACTTTACTTCTTTTATTAAGCAAACAGACTGAACGAACAAACAGAGACATGAGGTAGGAAGTTTGCATCTTAGGGAGTTTCTTCTGATGGCATTAAGCTGAGAGTTAATGACGAGAGCCTGTGATATATAGCTAGGGAATTACCTAAACTAGTTATGAGGGGAGTTTGGAGAGTAAGCTAACGGGAGGGTTACTTATCAAAGAGCCTCAGTTTACCAGATCGGGTGTACCTGCTGAAACCGCTCCGTGGATCAATTCGGTGTGGTAGTGGAGGGTCGTCTGTGGGTTTCCCTGACGACCCTCGGATCCCCGAGGTGGCAGGTGAAGTCGCCCCAAGGCACGGAAGAGTCCGAGAGTCGGTCAGCAGTTCCATATCTGGCTGGGAGAGGAGGCTAGGAGTTTCTTCCCCATGGTAGGTGGAAATGAAAGCAGACGGATGAGGTCTAGCTTCAATGCCGGGGAGATATCATCGACCTTAAACGGGGATTGAGACCCGTAGGGAAGGTCGGCACCTGAGCGCACCGTGTAGCTGAGAAAACGGTGCGCTGCTTGTCTCGTTGCTGGCAGAACGAGAACTAGAGGACTTCCGTGCTGGAAGCCCAACATGGAATCTTTTTGACGCGTGGACCAATAGGATACAAGCTTACCAAGTCACATGGCTCTCGGCTTTAAAGATCCCAGTTTTTAACCCCTAAATGGATTATTAATATGATTGAACCTTTTAGCAAAAGTAGAAACATGAAATAACACTGATGCAACATCAACATTCATTAATACTGGAAGTAAATTAATTACTCATATTAAGACATTTCTGGACAGTGGATTAAAGGTAGTGTCCTTCAGAATGAGACATCAACGAGTCTTTAAGTTTAATTATTAACTAAAGAAAGTCTTCTGAGTCTTCCGACACGACCGGGTCCTGGAAGGAATGTTGACTCAGGTTACAACATAATAAAAGAGTCATTTTAATCCAAGTTATTGGGAAAAAGATGGGTTATTGTAGTGATGATCAACAAAGGTCAAAGTTCAGAGGATATAGCGTATTTGTCGACGCTACAAGGCAAACATGAGACATTAGTCTAAGAGAGATTCATGACTTTTATCTTTAATAAAATAATTGATCTTCTTTACAGACGTAATGATAATGAATAACATTAATTCTTTTTCATAAAAATATATTCAATCATAATTCATTACTTAGAAAGTAATGTTTAAATTATCCATCCATCCATCCATTTTCTGTAGCCGCTTAGTCCTCCACAGAGGGTCGCGGGGGGAGCTGGTGCCTATCTCCAGCGGTCAAGGGGCGAGAGGCGGGGGACACCCTGGACGGGTCGCCAGTCCATCGCAGGGGTGTTTAAATCATAATTAATGATATTTTAAATGAATCATTTTAAATCTTAATACAGCAAATGTCTCTAATTGATTATTTCATCATGTTTTATTATCATATTAATATTAAAATATTAATAATGCTCTTTATTTAACTTAAACTATGAGTTTAAACCATGATTCCTAAGAAAATACGTTCTCCTTATGAGTTTCAGGAGGATGTGAAGTCAAGTGTTTTGGTAACATCTTCAATTATCCTGACTGAGGATTGGTTGTTTCAAATCCTACAAAAACATATGATTTCAGGAATTTTGCTCTCTCTGTTGAAGTTCAGTCTCCTCCAGTCTTTCTTTCAGGATGCAGACTAAGACCTGCCTAGAATCAGGCAAGGTTACAGACACTGGTTTAAGAGGACTTTGAAACAACCCTAAATTCTAACCCTTGAAGATCCATGTTTTAAATCCAGCTCCAAGTTTATCAGAACGGCTAAATTAAACTCGACATCTTTTGAGACGCAAAGGTTAACAGCTTTACCAGATGAGGGCTAGCTGGGACCAGCCTCAGTGATCCTGATCACCAAGGCCATCAAGTCACCATCCGAGTCGTGGGAAAAGACTTCCTCTGAACTCGTCAAGATAGACTTCTCCAGACAGCCTGGATCCATTCAGGAGCTGATCTGGTACAGTAATGACGTCAGATTGTTTATCACAATTTATCAATTATCAGTAATTACTAAAATCAACTCAGCCAGGTTCATTTTAAGACCTATTTAAAACGTCTTTAATCATTTTGACAAATGTTTATTCATGTTTAGTTTGTTTTATTCGGTAAATAAATTAGTAAAATATAGTAATAATTTCATTTTTATATCAAACTATATTTTGCCTCTGTGTCAAATTATTAATAAGACTGATTAACTGTCTACCACAAATAACCTGTTTTGAGGGTCAATCTGAGATTAATGATCAAACAATATTGTTGACTCATCATTGATGAGACATTATATTCTGTTTGATAAAATTAATATATTATTGACCAATTTATAAAGTGTAGCATACTTGATAACGCTACACTGCTTCACACCGGATGTGGTTGCCGGGCAAAGTTAACTTTCTGCAACAAGTCCCCTGGACACCGCAGTGAATCGTCATCAAGTTAAAGACATTACGTTCACCAAACAGGAAGCGAAACGCTACAGGTGAGGTGCATTGGGATTTTTCTAAATAAAACGAGCTATGTTGCTAACGTTAACATGATTTGGACATTTAAAAAACAAAGAAACAACATAAAACTTAATTAAACATAACATTAACTATATAAAACGAAGTGTGCTTACCCATTGTGGAACAAGCCAAGTGAATACATAAACCATAACAAAAGAACGAGAAGACGAGTCTAGCTTTTGATTACCAGCTGCTGCTAACCACAGACTTGTTGTCGTGTGAACTCACATGAACCACCGAGGTTTGGTGCTCCTGCTGAGGCAAAGAGCCGGAGACATTCCACAACAAAACCGCAGCCGGTGGGGACTACTTTTCTTGTGGCTGCGGTGCGGTGCGGCACCACATCCAGTGTGAAGGAGCAGAAAGTTGTCCCCAAAACAGACAAGGGTTTTCAGAATGCTCACGATCCTCTGACATTACATGATATTGTGCACAACAGTGTAAAGCCATTGTTTCTTAACACAAAAAAATCTTTGTTTAAAACTTTGACGTGAAAAGCCAGGGCTGATATTCTTCCTTTCCAGGGAGTTCTTGATAGGTTCCAGAGTTGATTAGATTCTTATGTTTCTGATTATAAAGCCGTCAAAGCAAATAATCATTTAAAAAATTGCACTTGATCAAAAAATGTCAGCAAATTCCACCTCGAAACTCAAGAAAGTCTCATCCTTCATGCAATTTTGCTGATGATGGAACCTGATTAAAAAGCAGAATCAGCTTTTGAGACTTGTCTTCTGTTGCCCTATAAAATCACCTTGGGCAGCCACTTGCTTTCAAAGTCAAAGCTCTGAATATTCATGCCCAGCATAACTGCGAGGTTCCACACAAGCAAGGGGCAGATCATTAGCAGAGCCATTACACCCAACCCTCTCCAACATCCTCGTTCAGCTCTCTTACAGAGACGAACATCAAGCGTCATCTTTCTCCCTGCCACAGCCGCCGAGGAGGAGCAAAGGACAAAAACAATGTGAAATAATGAGCTTGTTAAGAGAAGGCTTGTGACCCCGTGTTCTGGAGGAACTTGTTAAAGCTCCGTTTTTAACCAGAGACAGTCAGGAGGGAGCTGGAAACCAGACAAGGCGTGTCCTCCTCCAGCCCACTATTCAGACCAGGCAGTCATCCTGCGCCACCATAAACCTTTCATTAGTCATTCAGCAAACTGAGCGACTTTGACCCTGTCCAGCTGCAACCCCCCCCCCCCCCCCCCCCCCCCCCCCCCCCCCCCCCCCCCCCCCCCCCCCCCCCCCCCCCCAATCTCTCCTGGCAAACCACCCACACTTGCACTCTGCACAACCGATCCTCCTCCTCTTGACTCTTTGTGGGAATACAAGGCACGGGCATGCTACTGTGGTTTATCAGAGGAGAGTGCTCGAGAGTGAAGGTATTAGGCTTTGAGCTCCGGTCCATTGATGTTCTAAGTTAGAGATAAAGAGATGTTTAAGCTGCTGCTATATTCCTCCAGGACTGGGAAAGAGAGAGCAGCTGCTGGGGAGGAGGAGGTGATGGGTGAGCAAACAGTGATTTGAGATTAAAGATGCGTTGGAAGAGACTCTCCAAAGACTAAACACTGACCGTCTAAAACGTGTTCAGATTATCATCAGAAGTCTGGCTCCACACAAAAAGCTTGGAAGGTTTGAGAAATGATTTCTGAGAACACAGACTAGTTTGGCTCAGACTGAATCAACACTTTGTTGACTTATTTATTAAATTACACCACTGATGTGCAGCAAATGAAGCAACACAAGGAGACAAAAAGTATCCAATCCTCTTGAATTAAAATGAAAGTAGAGTTCATTCCTAACTGATCAGACAGGACAGTAATCTGAACTCTGAACTAGTAATGAATTAAAGCCTCCCTTAAGTAACGCACATCTTCTAAACTGAGATCACATGTTGAGAAATATTCACTCAGATCCTGATTCACAGAAATGTGAAACTGAACAGGATTCCTGAGTGAAACTAGACCAGCAGCATCCTGGGTCTCTAGAGTCAGACTGACTCAGGATTACGGTGGTCTGATATCGCTCCAGTATGGGCTGATTGCTTTTTGTTGCCCGACTTTAACCAGAATCTTAGTGTCTTTTAAACTGCTGACAAATATTTTAATTGACTGTTAGACAGATCATTTAAGATATTTTTGCCTGTTGTTCTCTGTATTTACTGTTTGACTCTGTTCAGCGCTTTGGGCTGCTCTGATTGGTGGTGAGAAGGTGCTATGTTAATCAATAAATGAATACATTAATGACTATTGTTTTTAAAGAACTGAGTATGAAAAAAGTACCACATGTGCAAATATATTCTATATAAATAGGAAAAATGGACCACTCAGATATATTTGTGCATAAAAAGAAACTGCAAATGATGCTGTGCAGTAATGATTCTGATGATGACGCAGATTGTGGACGTTGATAGGAAACTGGAGGCTACTGTACTTCTGATCTAGTGTCTCATAGAGGTCACTATAATACCCACTATTAAATAGATACAGATCTGCAGCACATGACATTGTCCTACGTCTTTTAAAAGTGTCCTGCCTGAGACCCTCCCACATCTAACAGTTTGGCAGGTGTAGCTCAAAGGTTTCATGAACACTATAAAAGGCATTTATGTGAGAATATATATATATAAACTAGGGCTGTCAAAGTTAATGCATTATTAATGCGTTAACACAAAGCCCCCTATAACAGTTATTTGTTTTAACGTGCGATTAACGCGCAGGCTTCGGTAGTTTTGCTTTTTGGACGTATGAACGCAGGTCTAGCGACGTATGCCGTACCCCCCCCACACACTCCATCACATGTCTTATGTTTTTGTGACTGTCAGAGTTTTGTGCTTTTAATGTAGGAGGCCTTTTTTTCCTGTTCACGCCTCTGAGTTCCCTTGAGTCTAGGGGAATGGACATGTTTTTTATCACCTCCACACACCCTCCCCTCCAAGCGTTTTCCTCTACAAAAGGGAGCGCATACAAATGCACACGCCCGCAGTCAGCTGTTTCCTGCTTTGTATCATGTTGTTTGTCTGAATCTTGGAACAGCTGTACTGAAACTAAGTTTCGTTGTATCAGGACGCTGATGCAACGACAATAAAGTCATCTTGTATCTTGTATGCAGCTGATGCAGAGAGCCCTCCTCCCTGTCGGATAAACTATAAAGTTTTCAGCGAAGACACCTAGAAAATCCTACATCCAATCATCTTTCTACGGCAGGGGTGCCTAACCCGTCAATCGCGATCAAACAGTCGATCGCTGAAGGATTACTGGTAGATCATGTGACAGTTCTCCCCCCCGCCCCCTGGGGAACGAGTTACAATGACAGCAGTCGCGCCACAAAACCTACATTAAATGTCACACAGTGGGGAAATTGGTGCATTTTTTCCTTTAAAGCAGCCTCTCTGGATTATTTTCTCTGTATCAAAGTTTTCTAAATGTTCTAAATGATATTTCAGGTCTAAACTATGATCTATGGGTTGAGTTCCACAACATCTGTCATTCTGATGAAGACCCTCCTTCCTCCTAGAGACCCCTTTCCATTATTTCTTGCCACCAACATTTTTCAGCCAATGAAATTCAAATGTCTGCATTCTCTCAACATGCACGTGCATCGACCAAACCTGTACCAGTAGGGGGCGCTGTCGTACAGGACGCTCCGTGTGTTTCTCTGTTTACCGTCTCGTTCACTGAGGACTCACGGCTCATTTCTACTAAAAACCTACCCATTCTCCAGCTAAAGACGGGTTTATTTTTATTTTTAAACCTTTCACCTCACAGAATGGCAAGGCTTGACAGGGTTACGCGTTTATTTTGGTCAGAAAGTTCATCCAGGGCCGAGTCAAGTTCAGCTTCAGAGTCCAGCAGCAGCTCTCTGCTAACAGAGCTAATATCAGAAGCAGCAGGGACAGAGAGGGCTCTTCAGACCCTCGTAGTGTTGGAATAAGATTGTGAACTGTGAGTGATTAAACCCTACACACTGAGCGGTACAGTTCATGTCTGAAGTATATGCGCCGTGTGAACGCGCGCACACGCGACCGGACGCGCGTGTCGAGATGTTTTGAGGAGGAGCCTTTGGACGCTAGATTCAAAAACTGCTCTCCTGATGAAATAATCCAGAGTGCTGCTTTAATTTTTTTGCATGTTTTTGTTTACTTAGTTTTTCTTTTGCATGATTTGTTGGTTTGTATTTTTCCCCCTCTGTGAACCCCCCCGACACACGGGTCTGTGTGAAGCGGGGTGATTGGTTGACGAGGCGCAGGTGAAGCGCATGAACTGATTGAGCACCTGTTTTAAAAGAAGCTGGAATGGGAGGACAAGGTGTTGCGGAGAGTAAAGGACTGTATGATGATTAGTTAGGGTAGATTTGCTGGAACACCTCATCCACACAGACACTCCGATTAGAGAGCGAGGCCGGACACAATGGAACAGTCAACGTGGCTTTAATGATGAAGCACACTCAAAAATCCTTTACAGATGTAATATTGAAATGCTGCTGACAGTCTGTTGGTTTCTGTTTGTCTTGTCCTTTTATCCCTTTCTTTCTGTTCAACCTTTTCTTGTCTGTTATCCTTTTCTGACAGTTTCTGTCTGTAATTTCTTTGACAATGTCTGTCTGTCTGACAATTTCTGTCTGACAGTTTCTCTGTCTGACAATTTCTGTCTGGTAACTGAAATAAACAGAACAAAATATAAATGACAATGTGCACTCAGTTAATTAACATACTTAGCTTTGCTTAAACTGAGCACCTAGCAGTTAGCATATCAATTAGAACAGTGAAAAACACTTAGTAAACTTAGTTACACAAGTAAAGTTAGCTTAAATCATCGCCAAAAGTCACGACTTAATTTGCATATCAAATGACAACATTAATAACTAATTAGCGATCGTTAACAATAAATAGCGGGTCGTTAGCGGGCCATTAACACACACCTTTATCACGAACGCAGACAGGGTGTCACGGGAAAGAAAATAAACTGCCACAAACGGCTATATTCCCCAAGAGTCCCTTAGCTGTTCAACAAGGTGCCTGATGTAAATTAACTTTCAGCCCTGAACAGTTCTGCCTAAAAACAACAGCAATACTAGGGAATTTACAACAGCCGCCCCCAGAATAGCTTTGCTATTATGTAAAGACTACTAAATTCCCAAAGGTGCTGCTCAAGTCTCTGAAATGTTTTTAACCCTAACCATCTGGAATGGCAGGGAGCTGGACCAGACGCGCCACTGGCCGCAGGTAGGTCTTCTCTCCAACTTGAACCTCCGCTGACCGGACACGACCATCTGCACTCTCGATCACCTTGACGACCTTCCCGATGGGCCACTGCGCTCTCGGAAGCTGGGGATCAACAATCATGGCCACCGTGTTCTGAACAAGGTCATCAGTGGGCCGCTGCCACTTCTGCCGGAACTGCAGGGAAGGAAGGTAATGTCTGAGGAACTGCATCCAGAAATGGTCCACCATCATCTGACAGTGGCGCCAGCGTCTTCTTGTGAGGGTATCAGGGGCATAGGACACTTGTGGTAAGGAGGCGTCTCGCCGCCCCATCAGCAGCATGTTTGGCGTCACTGGATCAGGATCAGCTATGTCTGATGAAACATAGCCTAATGGCTTGGCGTTGAGAATTCCCTCAACTTCAATCAGAAGGGTAAGAAGGACATCTTCATGAAGGGACTGTGTGCCAACAACCACCTGAAGAGCTTTCTTGACTGACTGTATTTCACGTTCCCAAGCTCCACCAAAGTGAGGCGCTGCTGGTGGGTTGAACTGGAACTTGATCTGGTTCTTGGCAAGCCTCTCCTGTAGTTCTGGTGCCATAGCTGCGAATGCCTCTTTTAGCTCTCGCTCAGCTCGTCGAAAATTAGTCCCTTGGTCTGAGAGTATTTCAGCAGGAGTTCCTCTTCGTGCTATGAATCTTCTCAGTGCCAGGAGGAAAGTGTCTGCATCCAGGCCTGCCAGTATGTCTAGATGGACACAGCGTGTGGTGAGGCATTTGAATATCACCCCCCATCGCTTTTCATTCCGGCGTCCAACTTTAATGACATATGGACCGAAACAGTCCACCCCTGTGGAGTAGAATGGGGGCTTCAGGAGTCTCAGGCGGGCTGGAGGAAGGTCTGCCATCATGGGCACCAAAGGCTTTCCTCTCCATTTTGTGCAATCTGGGCAGGTTCTTTGATATTTCTTCACAGCCTGTCTTCCACGTAGAATCCAATACTGCCGCCTGAGCTCGGCAAAGACTCTGTCAGGGCCTGGGTGGAGCAGTTGTGCATCCATGTCCTTGATGAGGAGTCTAGTGACAGCATGGCTGGGATCAAGGACAACAGGGTGGATGTCAGTCGGACCATGCTCTATGTACCTAAGTCGACCTCCAACTCGGATAAGGCCAGACTCTGGGTCTATCTCTGGAGCAAGTGAACTCAACTTGCTGCTAGGGGAAACGGGCCTACCAGCTTTGAGGGACTTGACTTCTTCGACAAAGCTCTCTGCTTGGCTGGACTTCAGCATGTGAACCTCGGCATGATGGAGACTAGGAAGAGGTGAGGATAGGTCAGCAGCCGCCCCGTGAAGCAACTGGTGTGTAGCTTTAACCAGGTCTGCCCAGTTGTTGAACTGTGAGACGTCGGGCGGTAGCTCTGATGAGCGTGCTTGTGTGAGGCCACAAAAGATGGTTTGTTTGAGCTCAGAGGTGTCTGCTGGATTGACAGAGCCTGGAGCTAGAGGCCACTCACATGGTGGAGAGCGGAGGAAGGCTGGACCTTGGATCCATCGACTTGGAGCAGCTAGCTCCGCCAGGGTTTTACCTCTTGTTAAGTCATCGGCAGGGTTGTTTGCTGTGTCTACATACCGCCAAGTATGTGAGGCCGTCAACTCTTGGATCTCTGAGACCCCGGTCCCAACGAAGACCTTGAACCTGCAGGACTCAGATGTCAGCCAAGTCAGGACTGTAGTTGAGTCAGTCCAAAGATAAGTCTCTGTCATGTTTAATGTGAGCTCCTTGTGGATGAGGGAGGACAACTGAGCTCCTGTTAGAGCTGCACAGAGCTCTAGACGTGGCATTGACTGTTGGCGTTTTGGGGCTACTCTTGACCTGGCCATGACAAATGAGACATGAACTGCGTTGTTGACTTTTGTGGCAAGATAGGCCACCGACCCATATGCCTGTTCCGAGGCATCACAGAAGACGTGGAGAGTGTACTCTGTGGCTTCAGTTGCAGCTTCCAATGGAGCATATGTACGAGAGATGGACACATTTGCCAGTTCAGGCAGCTCTCTC
>SSNR01001031.1:14297-26805 GCA_006937965.1 Callopanchax toddi
GAAAGTCCAGGCTTTACCAGGAAGCTGGTGACTGTAGACCCACACAACGGGTCAGACAGTATCTGTGAGTCAGCAGAGACGACTCAACATCTTTCTGTTTAGTTTCAATGGTCAGAGAGTTTCTGATCTAGTCTCATTCTTCTGTTTCAGCTCTTCATACCAGACGACATATCTTCATTGTTCCTGTTGTCATCGTCTTATTAATTCTTCTGAGTGTTTTAATCGCTTCCAGTATTGATTTGTTCCATCAGAAACTAGAGGTAAGTCAGAAAGAACTCAGACATCCTGATGCTTCT
The DNA here is from genome assembly GCA_006937965.1 of Callopanchax toddi. NCBI lineage: Eukaryota > Metazoa > Chordata > Actinopteri > Cyprinodontiformes > Nothobranchiidae > Callopanchax > Callopanchax toddi. The sequence continues at coordinate 14,594 of SSNR01001031.1, forward strand.
TCACCCATCAGGTGTTCAAATCACTCATTCGCACTTTGTCACTTTCAGCCTCTAAAGAACAATCCAGACTCGGACACACCCGGACACACCATCTGCAGCCTAGTAACTAACTGGTGTTCTAGAGAGGAGATCTGTACAGCTTCCTGTCAGCTCAGGGATTCAAACCAGCGGCCACACGGAGACACTGAGACCTTCAGGACCATCAGAGACTGATCCGTGGACCGGGTGAGTCTGAGTCTCCTGTCAGGTTCAGCTTATCAGGAGATGTTTGATTTGACTCTAAATGAACTCATTTGACCCACTTTCAGCTCGGGTTCTGATCGAGTTGGTTTTTTTGTTCTCTTGAAGGTTCTTCGTGTGGCTGCTGTTGGACTCTGGAAGAATCTGACAGACCTTCAGGACCGTGAGTAAACTGAGTCACACTGTAACTTACGAAGCTGCTCTGGAATCAGTTTCTGTATAGCGCTGTATGCACCCAAGTATGCACCCAAATAAACCGGGTTACCTGTTTACTATTATTCACTAGACAGATCAGGTGTACGGTGACGTTCAACTGTTGTGATTTTTTTTTACACATTAGAGGATCATTTCAGGTTCACCGGTCAAGTGACTTTGAATGACTTTTTGACGTTTACAACGTGCAATGTGTTCAGATGGACACTTGTTCAATGTGGGACTAATGCAAACACTGTATTGTTGTGTACATGGCAAATAAAGAATACAATAAAAAAACCACGAGACTCCTGTATTGGTCATTCTAGATGGATTTTATTTGAAATCACGGATGATTTATACAACACATCACACAAACACACTGCATGGTACATCGTTTCGGTAATGTTACAACCGGTCACGGGGGAACCCGAGGGTGACATCCGTGCACCTGTCTAGGGTTTTTTCATGCGCGTGTAGAAAAGTCACACCTTCCACCGCCGACGCGTAATCCAAGAGGCCTTCGAGTCTCGGGAACGCTCGGTTCTCCAGCAGGTAACCCCGACCGGTGAAAAACACCCGGAGGCGGTCGGATGCGTCGTCCGGGGTCAGTATCTGGAACAAGTAGCCGTTGTTACGAGATAGCTGGTCGCGCACGATGGCGCCTGGCGTTTTCCCCTTCGGAACGGCGTCCTTCTGGCTCCTCAGGTACTCGCGTACGATATCCCGAAAGAGGACCTTGACGTGTAAATTATACAGGCTCCAGGAACCCCACCATAGTTGCTCGCCCCGCAAGCGATCGATGGTCCGCTGCACCTCCTCGATGAGAACGGGACCCGTCAGACAGACGGGGTCTTCGGCTTTGTGTTCCGGCGCTTCTAAAAAGTTAGCGTCGGGGACGCTGTACGCGATCGAACCCAACACCATCTTCAGACTGTCGAAATAAGGCCAGGTCCAGTCCGATCGCGTGAAACGGTTATCCTTTTCGACGATTCTAATAACGGACGTATCCGAGCGGCGTTTCACGAACACGCAACACACTACGCCGTGCAAATACGTATCGTCTGACAGCGCAGACACTACAATGCTGCCTACGGGGCTGCCTGCCAGAACGCGGTCTATTTCAGAACGATGGGTTCCTCCCCACCATCTGCGGTTCAGGTTTGTGAAAAACACAAGCGCGTCGGTCATCCACTCGCAGCTGTTCTCGCGACGGTCTTTCGGTTTTTCTTTTTCGTAGTAAAGCCACGTAGAACTGCTAAGGCTCTTCCATTGGAATATTTCTGTAATACCATCAAAACTTGTAGATGGAGTGCGCGCAGGGTCAGCCATGGCCCCTCTGGAAATACACAACAACAAACTGCAGGAATGTAAAAGACGTGCGCTTTAAATCTGTTTGTCCAGACTTCTGAGATGCTGACTTATGTGAAACGGCGAAAGGCGTGGTTTTAGCCAACCGGTACGTGTAAAACAAATCGAGGAACACAGAATATCGTTCTCATCTGGTCGGGAACGTTTCGTTTTTTTTGCTGGTCGGGAACATACGACCACGCATGGTCTATATTTCGGATGAGTGAAATACTTTGAGACCCTAAGTGGATCAGAGTTCTGTTTGTTGTGAGGTTGTCGTCGTGAGTTCCTCCTATTGTGTATATACACCCTGACACTTTCCCTATTAGGTGAGAAGCGTTCTGTGCAAAGCGTCATAAATGTCTCTGTGGGCCTTGATGGGCCTTGTGGTGCCCGCGCTGACGGTTTGTGGCGAGAAGCACTCTCTGACTTACATCTACACGTACTTATCCAGACCCGTGGACCAGCCGGGGATACATCAGTTCATGGCAATGGGGATACTCGACGGCAGACCGATCAACTACTACGACAGCGATCAGAAAAAGACGGTCCCCAGACAGAAGTGGATGGTGGACCATCTAGATAAAACGTATCACGAGAAGAGCACGGCGTCCAGAAACAACAAACAGAAGTGGTTCGCCTTCAACATTGAGACAGTGATGGCGAGGATGAGACAGAATGACACCGATGTCCACGTTCTGCAGTGGATACATGGCTGCGAGGTCGAGAGTCGTCCGGACGACACAGTCGCGTTCGTCGACAGTATGGACGCGTACGGCTACGACGGAAATGATTTTCTATCGTTTGACCTTACCCGGGGGAAATGGCTGACACCCATTCGCGCTGCTCTGGTGACCAAGATGAAGTGGGATAATATTCCGATACAGAAGGAATACACCACGGGCTACCTGAGTAAGGAGTGTGTGGATTGGCTGCGCAAGTTTCTGGATTACGAGAAAGAGTCGCTCCTAGCCGCAGCTTCATCCACCGACGTGTTCGCGTTCGCAAAACAGGCCAACGAGGAGACTAACCTGGTCTTTACGTGTTTTGCCACGGGGTTCTATTCGACGAACATCATCCTGCTGGTAAAAAGAAACGCTCGCATCCTGAGAAAAGACGACGGATTACGGTCGACCGGAGTTCGTCCCAATGGAGACGGCACCTTCCAAAGAGTGGACAGCGTTGAGATTCTGAAATCAGACGAGTCTGTTTACACGTGCGAACTCGTTCACACGCCATCCAACCTCCACCTGAATAAAACATGGGACGTCAGTATGGCTCCAACGGACGGACAGTCAGCCGTTTTTGCAGGGGCAACAGCGGCTGTGGTGGCTATTCTGGTTTTAATGGCCATCGTGACCTTTTGCGTACTGAAGAAACGCCAAGGCGGTCACGTTAGGTGTGCGAGTACACTAAGTCCGCTTACATTAAACAAAGCAAACCCGCTAGGTGCAAATGAAAATGTGCAAATGACCCTGTCTGTGAACAACAAAAGCGTGTAACAGTAATACGGATGGGGCGGTGAGGATATGTGTTCAATAAAGAAACCTTAAAATTCCCGTCTTTCTCTACATCTCACTTTTTAATGTATTACACATTTTATCTTGTGGTAGTTGTTAAAGAAACATTATAATGTTTCATATCTCACTTTCTATTTATGACACATTTTATCTTGTGACAGTTTACAAAGTTGTACAAAAAGATACATTGTATTCCAAACCCTCATTGGTACCGATATCACGACCTCAAAGCTCTCGCGTAAGTAGGTCGACGGTAGATTGAGCCTTCTTAGCAAAAAACATCATATTACTGTGATACTAAATACACTCTAGTGTGTCCGCAAGTGTAACGAAAATGTCACGTTGCATCGGCTGCATCGTAGCGCCTGTCATCGTAGCGATTGTATTGCGCACACGGGTAACATCGTCTGAGCACAAACCCTAAACTGTCAAAATAGACTTTGTAATCCTCGATTCGTGAACAAACAACCCCTGTTATGTTCTCTAGTGGAGCAGACACCAAGACGGATCCCGCTTTGTTTCCAGACAGAACTCGAGTGAGGGTTACAACATCGGTTGCATGTGCTTCTAAGTCGAAATCCCACATGCGAACTCATCAGTTAGCTCGCTACAGAGGAATAACTTTCTTAAATACACAGACAGAATGTGAATCCAAAGATGAAACATCATCTTCACAAGTTCAGTTTCCCAAATTCAGCACTATCTCAAAAGTTCAGGATGATTCTCCAGAGGAGCCTATGGAGATCGATCAGCCCGAGGGTGTTTTATCAAGCGCTACACCGCCAATTTTCGAATGTAATAACCTAAAGGTTCAGGATGATTCTCCAGAGGAGCCTATGGAGATCGATCAGCCCGAGGGTGTTTTATCAAGCGCTACACCGCCAATTTTCGAATGGAATAACCTAAAGGTTCAGGATGATTCTCCAGAGGAGCCTATGGAGATCGATCAGCCCGAGGGTGTTTTATCAAGCGCTACACCGCCAATTTTCGAATGGAATAACCTAAAGGTTCAGGATGATTCTCCAGAGGAGCCTATGGAGATCGATCAGCCCGAGGGTGTTTTATCAAGCGCCTCAATTTCCACCGTCGGATGGTTTACCAGAGGAGCCTGTGATCTCGCTGTAGGGAACTACCCCCCACCACCACCAGTGTGGACCCATGCGCTCCAGATACAAACTCCACTTGTTCAGCCGTGTGCACCAGTCCCTTGCCCGTGACGAGACATTAGCCGGCGCAACACTCGCATCACATCTCCCATGCTGGCGTAGGTGGCAATGCGTCATCGTTACACCGATGTATTACGCTTTGTAGACTCCTACAAGTAAGGTGTGGAGCGAGAGAGAGAGAGAGATTTGGTTAAGTATAGAGTTCCTCTGTTGGTCTGAAACGTTTCCTTTATCCTCTGGTCGGGATAGTTTCATTGAATATCCGGTCGGGAACGTTTCCTTCTCTTCTGATCGGGGAGTAGTTTGATAATCTTGGTCTATATAACGACTTCGCTTAAACAGGAATTCGGTTCCTATGTCAGTTGATATCACACGAAACCACCCGGGTCTAGACAGGATGACACGCGTTCCGTTTACACCAGGGGTTCTGGATGCCGCGGTGCTTTTGATCATCCTGATGTCAACCGTGCACGCCAATGTACTCACCGAAGGTAATTTACACAGTGCCTTCGAAAAAGCGTTCCACGAACACCCCAGTCTGCGCAAGATAACCATCCAATCGCCAAAGTTTAAACCAGCGAATGTGACTATTTCAATCGACGACGCGTTCAGAATATTCAAAAACACGACCAGCGCATCATGCGACTGGACTATGAAAGCTTTTGTGGTGGGGGATTATACAACAAACATCGTGTTTACACACATGATTCCGAAGGATTGTACCAAGTACAGTGAAAGCGACTGGTCTGGTGTACTACCCTGTGTGTTTGACAGAGAACAACGTGTCACCGTTTGCAATGGACCGCTACCCGAAGGAGCGGATGACGAAAGGTGGCTCGTTGCATCTTTGACGCAAGAACCTGAAAACACGAGGGTTCCTCTGAAAGTTGCTCCTTGGCCAAAGTTCACCGTGGACACTAGAAACGTAACGACTCGTGAAAGTCTTGTTGGACTAAAAATCGGTGGCATGTTTCATTTACTTTTACTGAAATATGTAAACATAATAAAAACCCATCATCTTCAGACTATGATCTTCAGCGTGCACGAGAGCAGCGTGCAGCTGAGTGTGATGATAATCAGCTCCTTACCAGTATGCCTATACTGTTGCATGCGGCTAAGGATAAGCTTCGATTCATAGAGCGTCTGATGCACTTGCCACAGGATGTGGCGATAGGACTACATTACTCTAGATTCTATAAAGCATTGACAGAGCGCCCGCTGTACAATATGATCGGGATGGGGTTTGAGTACTTTAAAATGTACTCCCAGGGCTACGATTTATTCACATCTCATCCGAAGTATAGTTTACTCAGCGTGGCTCTGGCGAAGGTCATACAGCTCACAGGGCTCTACGTTGGCTCTATGAACATATACATTACTCCCAATGCAAAGGATGGCTTTCTAATATACGGTTACAATTCAAACATTGAAATGACAATACAAACGATGCTCATTCAGAACCCGTGTGCGCTTGACGAAGAAATGTGTCGACATGAAGATCGCTACGATGGACCGGTGGCGTGGGTCGCTTGGGCGGACGGTGGTAGATTGATAGTGGATATACTGTATGGACGCGACAGAAGATGGAATGTCGGAACCGCCATCGAGAAGCCCACAATTGAAAACATGCGCACAGTTGTGAGTTATGGCATCCGAGATCTCATGCGCTCAACCTTGACAATCGGAGGTGTGCTTCACAAATATAAATTCGAATTATTGGACATGGAGCGTGCGCTGGAACCTCGATTGTGTCCCGCGTTGACCGAAACTACAGCGTGTGATATCATGAGAAATCTAACCTCTTCTCAAAATGAACAAACTTGGAAACGTGACAGGTGTATTCGTCTCCTCATTCGGTAGATCCGCTTCCGATGAGCTCTACATCAACGGAAACATTATGGGGGAGAAAGGACTCCTTGGGTTTTCCCACACTGGCATTATACTGGACACCACAGACACGGGTTGGATAGAATTACCTATTCATGGATTGTCTACGTGCGTGCAGAGAATCTACCGGATTCAAGACTGTTCGCCAAGTCCAAAAATTAGACTTGTAAATCAAGGGACCCGTTGTGATACTGATAGTGACACATGTCCCCTGTTCACAGCGTTCTAGAAGAGCGGTGGCTCTTTCCGTGGTATACCTCTGTTTCATATTGGAATGTGTTTTTTCTTACACATCATAAACACATTTCAGTGTACTCGCTTGCAAACATGATGTATTATTTCTTGGTTTTTAGTTGCTTAACCCACTGTCACATTTCTTTTATCTTAGCCTAGACTATATATACCAACCTTTATGTATGATACCATATGTTTGAATATTATCACACTCCTGTTATTTGTAACCCAATCAATCAATACATGTGATGTGAATGTATGTTGTTGACATAACCCGTAAATAAATGGTAACATCCGTAAATGTGTACTGTGTTGTGTTACATGTGATTAATTGTAACAAGTATAATGAGTCTTCCCGAAAGTGTATTTCAGTGTTTCACCTGTGTTCTCTCACCTATACAAAAACGCTCACAATACAAATAAGACAATAGCAGTTATACAGACCTAGCTTTGTTTCTAAGTATGTCGCTCTATTCAGTTACTATAACTAGACTAGACACCTTGTTTAGTTGATACTATTGTTGCGCGGTTTGGCGGCAGATATACCATGACCCAGATGCAAAGTTGATGATGGGTTCCACACAAACACACAAAGTTCACATTGGGATGTTTTTATTGTTATTCACAAACAAATGATAAAACAGTACAAGGTAATACAACACTGAACTAGCACAGTTCAGCTGGCATATCATCTCATTTTAAACTAAAATGGTTTCTTGACACAATCCACCGTACTCCGAGCTTTAGATAAGAATGTCACATTTTCCGTAGATTTAAAAAACTCTAGGAATACTTGAGATAAAACACGAGTCCTATATAATACGGCTGTACCCATTTTAACTTGTATGTTGCAACCAGTGAAAAGTATCATATACACGTCGTGTGGGGTGAGAACGTGAAATAGGTAGCCGTGGTGTCTCGCGTTCTGGTAATGTATAAGGAGACCCGGGTTTCGATCTTGTATGCGGCTTTTTACTTGCTTTAGATGCTTTTGCAGACGCTCCTCTTCAACTTTATCAACGTGCATAGAGCCCCACCACGTCCGGTCTTCGATCAAAGAGCTATGGGTTTCATTGACCTCTCTGATTAGACTCATCACACTGAACCTGTGCTCTTCTGCATAACAGCCATTATGCTGCACGAACACGCCGCTTGGGATGTTACTCTTTACCTCGAGTATAAGCGTTACTAAATCAAGTACACCAGTGACAGGTTCCCATTCACAAAAAAAACCACCGTGCTTTTCCACAATGTGAAACGATATCACTGACCCTCGAGTCTTCGCTGTCACCAAACAGACTGCGCCTTCTGTGTCCTTGAAAGGCGCAGATACGATGATTGAACCCGGAGGGATACGTGACAGAACCCGATCGATGCGATCTTGAGGAATACATCCCCACCAGCCTTGACCCATGAACGAAAGGAACTCGGGCCACTGATGGTTCATCCATCGTCTACAACCCCATGTTGAGTTTTCCACGGTCGCTTTAGACGACTCGGCTTTTGAGTCGATACTACTCCTTGGACGTTTCGCGTCAGCGGCGCACGCTGACTCCAGGGGTTCAGTTTTACACTCCTCGGTTCTTTTGCGAACGCTGTGACTATCGTCGCGATCCCGAATAGTCTCATTGGTAATATGAGGAGGATCGGTGTTTGTGCTCACATTCACCGTGGACACGGTTCCCACCGGAGGTGTTTTCGCTATGTTTTGCGTTAGGCGATTTAGAACACGCTGATTTGTACGGAGCAACAAGCATGTGTGTTCGACGTTTGCCATTAAGTTAGATAACGTTTGACACGTGTCATTGTTGGTATCGTATAAGCCGTCTATTTTGTAACCGTGATTGACATAAAACACTGGACATTCCCTGAGCCTCCTTGTAGCATTTTTGAGTGTAACAATATGAAACAAATAACCGGGTTTGTTGTAATTCGTATAACGTAGAATGACACCTGGTAATTGTCCATCGTTACATTCCTTCAGCGCACTAGAGAGATGAGTTAACAAGGGTTCACCTCTTCTCTCACGTGAAGTATCCTCGTGACGCCAAGAGTCGTCATTTGTCAGAGGCTCACATAGAGACACGGAGCCCCAGAGTGTACTTTTTAGTGAGGTCTGGATGTATTTATCACAGTCTTTGATTACATGGGTCAAGTGGTCTACGTTATTCTCGTTGGTCGATTCCAATAGACTTGCGTTTGGAATAGAGTCGGTTACAGCACCAATAAGATCTCTCAAATTAGCCCGTTTGTACGTGCGCGTCTTCCATTTGCACACAAAGTTATTGTTTAATTCTATTATGGTAGTGGAACATATTTCGTGTTCTTGTAGTACAGACATTGTACAAACGGCTCCTGGTTGTCGTCGAGACAACGGCTCGGATATAATGCTAGAACCAGAAGGCTTGTTCGCTATAGCTTTCCTTATCGCACCTTCCGAGATGTCCCCCCACCATTTATGTCCTAGGTGTTTTAGGAAAGCGGGCCATTGAAATGTCCATCTATACCACTCCTGCTGGGATTCTTTTGGGGATGTGCTACCATTTACAGACGTTGCCGCTGGAGCCGAGTGTTCCGCTGTCCTCTTGCGAGATCCAAGATCGCTGAGTCCGTGTCTTGTGGTGCTTGTCACAGGATCCGTTCGTTGGACTTCCTCGGCGTGATGTGTTTCGCTAACATGTGCGTCTGCGTGTGAATCGCCAACAACCATGTCTTCAACGGGTTGCGTTTTGAGATTAATCGAGTCGAGTAGTTTCTGGTCCTTGTCTATGAATGCACATGACCAATAGTTGGATAGGACGGCTAATGCGTCCGATACACTGTCGAATGTTTCGTTTTCATGTTCTTTATTCACACAAGTGATCTTAACGACACCCCCACTGAACATAAAACGGACACACGGCCATTTTGGGCATATAGAAATTGCGTGAAACAAATAACCGGGCGTCTTACAATACTTCCCGAAATGTAATATGATAGCGGGTGACTTAGGGTTAGTTAGTCCCTCGAGATAGCCGCGCAACCGTTTCACCGTTGACACACTTTCCGGTGACTCCTCGTCGATCGGCAAAGACCCCCACCATGTACTACCCAGTAATAACTGTTTGCGTGCCTCGGATAAGTCTTTGATAACTTTACTCACGTTATCCTTAACCTTTCGCATCGGTCCCGTTTCCAAGAACACCCCGTCTGCGATAGAAGATTGGATGTCTATTATAAGGTGCGTTAGATCTGATCGTCGAGTATGACACAGAGGCCATCCGTAGCATTCGAACTGGTTGTCATTTACGATCACGTTATACGAAACGAGTTTCTTGTCAATGTTTCTAGTCCAGATCGTACAAACCGCTCCTGGAACTTTAGAGGGTAGAGGCGCGGACAACAATAACGACCCGGGCGGTTTTCCGCTCAGTGTCCGCTTTATCACATCCTCCGAAACATATCCCCACCATCTGCGACCCATGAAGTGTAGAAACGCGGGCCAGGTTGACGTCCACGCGCACCAGTCTCGCGTACCGTCTCTCGAAAGACACGGGTCGACGCGATGTACTTCTGCGCTTTCAGCTGCATCGTGTATCCGCAACGTAGCTAACGCGCTAGCGTTACGATCGCTATCTCTACTTTGCATCTTTACACACGTAGTCCCACCGTCACAGTTGCCACAGGGCGAGCCGTGCGCTCCTTTCACACACAGGATCACGCTAAAGTGGTCCTCGTCACGATATAAGTAGATTCCCGTATTGTGGATGGCCATCAGCGGCTTGTACTCAACCCATTTGCCCTTGCCGTATGTATAGATTGGGACTTTGAGTAGGTTCGCTGCGGCCATTATATCCGGGCGACTTGCACGAGTCCCGGGGTATCGGATCAGTCGTTTTTGTAGGTACTCCTGTAAAGCGTGTGCGCTCGGTGTATTCTCGGATAGGTTTAACTCTTTTCTTATTGCTTGCGCGTAGACGTCGGGACTAGTCTCTAACTCCCGCACCACATAACATCGTACTCTATCGTGATAATCCACCGTACCGCTGATCACGTAACTGATTGCGCTGTAAAAGCCATTATCCTTATTCGATATCGACAACACGGAACATGGTGCGGTGAGCTCAGAATCGTGTTGCGATTTCACTTCAGTGTCACCGTTATAGTTAAGGTGAAGTATTTTGTCACATATAAATTCCGCTAACACAGTTTCTACAGGACGATACGTTGCCTTGGCGTTGAACTCTGTGTTATGTTGCTGTAAGGTCATAGCGTGATTTGGGTTGTCGCTGACACCGGGCTCCATGACGAAGTCACTGGGTTTTGTTTTTTAGGTCCTTAAAGCGCGTGTCCGTAGTAGCCCGAAATGCGCCGCTCTGGTGTAATACACAAGTTATTTGACACTGTAAATATTTTGAAACGCTGCTCACGTAACCCTGCCGTCTTTTCACCACAGACCCAGATAACGTGTGGCTGCTTGCACGGACTTTGTGTGCCAGGATTTCGTTTTAGCTAATCAGAGTCCTCAAAAACCACCCCTACTCCGCGCGGATATCTAGGCAGCACTCTCCGACGCGCAGGCGAAGGGATATGAAATGGGTCGAATAGATCATCCGCGCTATCTCCATCCTCTTCTGGTACCGCGAGCGTCTTAGGCGATGGACTCTGGTAGGGTGCCACTCGCGCGATTGGTTTAACGCAAGGGCTCTTTAAAGTAAAGATAGATTCTAGTCTACGCTGACACGCTAGACATTTAGTGTCTTTGTTGAACTCCATCTCTTTGGTGTCACGACTGGCTTGTGTGGCGAACTTGGCGTCTTCTGTTATAACGGTAGCATCACTGTCGTAGTCGCTTGACTCTGATAGGCGCGGGTCCGTTGTTTGCAAACTCTTGTGTTTCTCACTGTGATCTGCCTGACATTGATCGTCCCCGCCGTTCATCTTCCTTTTTCTGTTCGCAGGCCCGGCCGATTCCATGGAAAGTGTGTATTCCCCTACAGATGTGCTGTATAAATGACCGCGCCGCCAGTACTTATTTATATACGAACATCGCTATCTCCTTACTAGTATTGTTTTCACATCACAGGTTAAGCCCAACCCTTCCGATCACACGTATTTGTATGCGCTCGGTGTGACCACCTGTGGATAGACATTTCAAGCATGCCGCATTAAGGTGGACTGGAGACAAGCGTATCTTCCTCTTCTTACAAATGTACCGTATTAATGTGTTTATGTAGCGTACGTCTTATGCCCCCGGTAAACCCCATCCTGTACAGACATCGACCTGGCGATGGCGTGCTCTAAAAGCAATGTTATAGCTCCATTGATCCCGGATCGTAATGAATACTCGTATCATGCAAACAATATGACAGCTGCGACAACAAAGCTCGTAACAGAAGCCGCCGAGAAAGGCTTCAGCCTCGCGCTACCTAAAACCGATCACGCTACTTGGAAATTGACTCATGCGCTCTGTTCGGTGGCAAAGGCTGATTGTTGGACTGCTGAATGCGACAAGGTTTTAGCTGAGCATTTGGCGCTAAGAGAACATCACAAAGCGTTGCTGTCCCATAAAATGTTCGTGACAATGGTGGGTGCTGTAGTAGCAAGGGCCCTGGAGCAAGCGACTAAGAATAGCAAGCCGAGC
>SSNR01001031.1:26815-39807 GCA_006937965.1 Callopanchax toddi
GATGTACGCACATTAACTGATGATATTCGGCATTTACACGAATCACACAATATCGAAATTGAGCGGTATAGGAATCAAGAAACGATATCAGTCAATGACTTACAACAGGCCATACAATCAAAGCTATCATTGGCCACCGAACTAGAGGAGGCTAAATTGATGATATCAACCTTACAAACCAGAGAACAAGATGAGATGCTACAGTCTACAGATGTCATGCACCAACTGGATGTACTTAGAGATAAAATTACAACTATATCCCGCGTGTTAGACGTGGATATAATGCGGCGTGATACGCGGGGTATAGCAGATAGTATAGAGGATAAAGCTCGCATATCCATTGTGCGTGTGAAACAATTATTGGAGCAAACTTGCGTGCGTAAAGTAGCCAGTTTGACAGACGGTTTAGAATCAACTTTAGATTCCGTGAGCGATGGTGGTGTCTTCCGTGTGTACGAGTGTGCAATACTAGACACTATAAGGTCACTCGCTACAGAACAATCGCCTATGGAATGTACCGATCAGTCATTAAGAACCCCTACTAAACGAAAGCTGTCGAGAAGTAAGTGTAAACTCGATGAACGTAAAGTCATGAAAGAAGCTACTGTTTTGTACAAGACAGATCGCGATGTCAAGGAAGAACCCTATAACTCGATCTTTAGATATCGTTTCACCATTGACAACTATACCGGTGATTCACACACGAGGGTTGTTGAGGTTTCTTCTCAGATAACTGAGTTGGTGGGAGACGGAGCTAACGTTGTACTTGTCGATGTGGGGATATCGCAACTGGGCCAATCCCTCACAAAACTGTTAACCCCGGACGACGAACGAGTGGCACAAAAACACATCGTTTGTCACTGTCCAGAATTCACCGCTGTGAGCCAAGACTTACAATGTGCATTTGTCGTGTACTGGTCTGATGTGTGTGTGTATGAAATGTACGGCATGGACCACAAAGACGAATCGCTGTGTATCGTAGTAGTCGACGCGCTACGGTGCTACTATTTGATGGCCACCGCTGGATGCGATAAGATTTACAATTTCAATTTAGCTCAAACGCATAACAGGCTCCCAGCCAGGCTACCTTCCAATCATGTATATACGCACAGTACAAGGAGATGCGTAGGACCATTTGTATCCAATACAATCAACAGGACAACTGTGCAGACACTTCGCGCCGCCGATATAACGTTATATGACACGTATGATTCATACACAACTCACGATATGTGCTAGACTTGTGTTTTTCGTCACTGTTGTTTGTTGGTTCACGTGGATTTTGAAATAAATAATATGTGAAACACTAGTTTGTATTCCGTGTATTTTTTGTTCATATTATATATACCACTGGTTAGCAAGATTATCAAGCCCTACAGCACAACACCCAAATGTGCAACTACAATCATAAAGACACTAGAAGAAACAACAAGGAACACGCTACACATGTTAGGCTAATAATTATTTCTTTATTGTCATTCCGTTTACAAGGTGGACACTGTCACAATCTACATTTTAAACATTCAAAATGTACAATGTTTTAATCCGGAGGCACAGACGTCCATTTCGGTCCGCTGGTTGCTGAGATGTACGTGCGTGTGGCGAATTCACATTTTAGTCATTTCCACATACGTATGCACGAAAGACAGAAGCAGTGGTTACAGTTTGGTATGATTGCGAATCTGCGCTCCGGAGGATCCTCCGGAGCAACTATCGCGTCCATGCACACGCCGCATGTCTCGTCAGACTATCGTCCCATACAGCCAACGTCTCTCATGTACACTCCTCTCACAAAACATCCCATGCGTGCAGATTGTGGACATGTATGTTGAGTTGTGAACATGTGCAATCACGGATCAGACGGCAGTATTGTAAAGACATAGCCCTGGGGTTGAAAGAAAGCGGAAACTAGCGGGTTGTTACTCTCGATCCATTCGGTCAACAGTGAACGCATTGTATAGTACGCAGCGAGCATATCACACTTTTCGTCTTTATCAACTATCCAACAGTTGGATGGTACGAAGTAATCTGATACAACGCGACACACCGGACACCCGTTCACGGTGTCTTCTGTGAAGTCAGGTACAAATGTACCGTATTAATGTGTTTATGTAGCGTACGTCTTATGCCCCGGTAAACCCCATCCTGTACAGACATCGACCTGGCGATGGCGTGCTCTAAAAGCAATGTTATAGCTCCATTGATCCCGGATCGTAATGAATACTCGTATCATGCAAACAATATGACAGCTGCGACAACAAAGCTCGTAACAGAAGCCGCCGAGAAAGGCTTCAGCCTCGCGCTACCTAAAACCGATCACGCTACTTGGAAATTGACTCATGCGCTCTGTTCGGTGGCAAAGGCTGATTGTTGGACTGCTGAATGCGACAAGGTTTTAGCTGAGCATTTGGCGCTAAGAGAACATCACAAAGCGTTGCTGTCCCATAAAATGTTCGTGACAATGGTGGGTGCTGTAGTAGCAAGGGCCCTGGAGCAAGCGACTAAGAATAGCAAGCCGAGCTTGGACCTGCTAGCCGATCGGTACTACGTGAGAAGTATCGTAACGCACGACACAACGAAAACCAGCAAGATGGAAGCGTCAGCTTATTCGGGTATTATGGCATCTTACATGGAAAAGGCAGCGGGGCGACAGATTCCCGAACTGGATATTGCTACTACAGCGATGGCAAATTTCGGATTCAAGCATCACTACGAGAACAATCCTCACCACCCGGAACATTCACCGGGAGGTGAAATGTCTGACGTTGACTTGGTGGAGGCTATAGTGGACGGGTTGGCCTGTATACTAGAAAGGGTCAAGTCGCACACAAGTGCGAGTTCCTGGTTGGGTATGTACAACGTTAACAGGTTCCAGGATCATAACAAGACCTTCGCTGAACATATCATGTCGGCTCTGCGAATCCATGTGACTCAAGCAGATTACAAAGCCCTGTTGAGTTTCAGAGATACTATTCTGTCCCTCGTAGGTGAATCCGTACCCTGGTCTTACATCAAGATGACAGAGTGTTGCGTCGTTTCTAACAAGCATCCATCTAGGAACATCTCCAGCATTTTATTACACAAACACTAAACCGTTTATGTTGGTCTGGATACATTTTCTTTAGAGGGAGGACCTAACATCGCGATTTGTGTATGTATGCATGCGTTTACCATGTTTGTGATTGTTTTGTCTTTGTTCTACGAATAAAGGTCTTGCTGTTGTCAAACTCTCTGTCTTTTCTTCTATCCTTAACGATGCTGGCATACAACTCACAAATCTATACTTCGTTTAGATCTCAAAACACGCATCAGGGTACCAATAAGAAGTCTTGTCTGAGCGTTTCCTTCTTAACAAATGAGACACAAAAGCTTTGGATTATTTAGATAGACTTTAATGGTCACTCACTTTGGTTTGAAAACAATACACAAAGCGCCCTCTGCGTTGCTCTGAGTTGTGGAACAAAGCACAGTGATAAACAAAAACTATAAAACTCTACAAATTGGCTGTTTGGAGGGTCCGCAGTTGTTAACATCCGAATTTCCCTGCATTAGATTTCACATCCAGACATCATATTCCTCAGTTGAGTGTTTTCCTGTAGTCTCCGGTCTGGTTCGCTGTAACATCTTCCAATATGAAGCTAGGGTTAACATGTTAGGTGTCAGGAATAGCACAACACCTCACATGCTGACCGCGACCTCAACTTGGAGCTGGATCAGACTAGAAGTTACTATCAGCATCCCCCTGGCTGGGGTTGGGGTTGATGTAGACGACCTGCAGAGAGCGAGCTTTCTTCTATTGTATGGCCTAGGAACCAGTCTTTCTCCATCTAGGCAATGCAATCATAGCAGATGCTGCTCAAAGTACACAATACACAATAATACATTTACACGGTAGTTTCCTTTCAACCAGTGGGAGTACATTATTAAAAACCACAACATCATCATTTTACATGTTGGCATTGTGATTACTTTAACCTACACACAAAAGCATCCTAGAACAAGGAATGTACACTGGTATGGTACAAAAACATTTGCAAATGCTTTAAATACTGCGGACAGGATGGAAGCTTAAAAGATATAGGTGTATAGATATTAGTGTATCCTTATAGTCTTTCTCCATCTAGGTAATGTGATCTGTTACATGCTGTCTGGATATATCCTTTTCAACGTTTTAAGTGTATGTCGTGTACACGTATCGCAGCTGGTATTACACGCTGCGCACTGTATATGCCCACAGTCGCCTACCCAAATCCTCTCCTTTCTGCACTTCTCACATATTCTAGAAGACACATCTGCTGCTACATCGAGCGTGCTTACGGTGGACACTTGTTTGCACACTGGACATTGTATACCCGCGGTAGATGGTTTTGTTTCGATGATCGTTTTTATGCATGTGCGGCAACACAGGTGCCCGCAGTTAAAGTATATGTCACTACCCTCGTAGCAAACGGAACAGGCGTAGGGACACACGACCTCATCATCATGGTCATCCTCTGGTGAAGCATCTCCTGTGAACGCAATACAAAATGTTACTTTGTATATGAAATTCACCAACAACAAGGCAACAACAACAATACAAGCTTACTTACCACCGCTAATACACAGCTGGCCATCTGACACGTCGCCCACAGGCGTATCAATAGACACTGGTATACTAAACATAGTCTCGCTCTCTGCGTTCGACACACTGTAATTGTCGCAGAATCGACCATCTTTAGAGATGACATCCATGATCGTGGCTTGTGGATCGCTGTAGTACATCACAACTTGTATACGTTCAGGTGTAACTAGAACCACGTCGTCATCCTCTTCATGTATATTGTATATTTTCGGCGTGCTTTTGGTAGGTAGCGTGTATGGCTTATTTCTCATGGCGTTGCGGCTTGTGCGAACAATTAGGTGCCCCATGTCGTGGAAATACGTATCTGCTATCTCCATCCTTGTAGCAACAGTGTCCACGGTGGGGCTTGCGTTAATCAGATGCATGTTGTGATACACAAGTGCCATGCAAGGAGCACCCTTCGTTGACAGCGACGTGGTGTCGTTCCACACTTTATCGCAGTAGATACCGTGTTTTTCCAGTAGCGTGCAAAGGTATTGTGGCTCCTCGCATTTTATTCGTATGGTGGTTGGAATTTCGTGTGGCTTTTCCAATAACACAGTCACACTGTGAGGTTGCTACAAAACAAATGAAACAAGACTCATTGAGATCTGTAACATACAACGCTAAGAGTACATCGAGGCATTGAGGTAATGTGCTGTCTATACTCACGTGGTCACAGTACATCTTGTAAGCAGTCATATTGTCACTGGAGATTGTTTTTTGGTCTAGTGTCCATAGTTGCGCTTCGGCTAAAGCCATTGTTTCCGCTAAGTATTCGTAGAACGTTACTCCTGGGGACACAGCGACCTTGGTTGTCGCGTACATATTAGGTACACTAGTACCAGAACACACATCAAGGATCCTTGTGAGGGCTTGTTTAACCATTGTATTGCGAGTCCACCCTTCCCAGAGTTTTGTTAGTTTTAAGACTTCATCTTGCATCTGTTTTACTTTACACGCTTTCAGTTTCACGCTGATCAACGTTAAGTGTTGTGACGTCCCAGTCGTCCATCTAGTCATGCACCAATTCACAGCACCACACTCTGCAGGACACATATTAATGTGATTATTAGGTTCACGGTACCATCTAATAGCTATGGTCATGTGCTCCATCGCTGGTACAGGGTTGTGTTGCGAACAGAGTACACCTTGGATGTAGCACGTTGTCAATTATATACCCCCTGCAACATACTTTAACACAAGACCAACGAAACAACCCCGACCAGATAGTGGTTTGAAACAACCCCGACTCATAGAGAACGCATAGTGGTTTGAAACAACCCCGACTCATAGAGAAACATTGAGTGTTTGAAACTACCCCGACTCATAGAGAACGCATAGTGGTTTGAAACAACCCCGACTCATAGAGAAACATTGAGTGTTTGAAACTACCCCGACTCATAGAGAAACATTGAGTGTTTGAAACTACCCCGACTCATAGAGAACGCATAGTGGTTTGAAACAACCCCGACTCATAGAGAAACATTGAGTGTTTGAAACTACCCCGACTCATAGAGAACGCATAGTGGTTTGAAACTACCCCGACTCATAGAGAACGCATAGTGGTTTGAAACAACCCCGACTCATAGAGAAACATTGAGTGTTTGAAACAACCCCGACTCATAGAGAAACATTGAGTGTTTGAAACTACCCCGACTCATAGAGAACGCATAGTGGTTTGAAACAACCCCGACTCATAGAGAAACATTGAGTGTTTGAAACAACCCCGACTCATAGAGAAACATTGAGTGTTTGAAACTACCCCGACTCATAGAGAACGCATAGTGGTTTGAAACAACCCCGACTCATAGAGAAACATTGAGTGTTTGAAACTACCCCGACTCATAGAGAACGCATAGTGGTTTGAAACAACCCCGACTCATAGAGAAACATTGAGTGTTTGAAACAACCCCGACTCATAGAGAAACATTGAGTGTTTGAAACTACCCCGACTCATAGAGAACGCATAGTGGTTTGAAACTACCCCGACTCATAGAGAAACATTGAGTGTTTGAAACTACCCCGACCGGATAATAAAAAGTCTCCGACCTACTTGTTATTTTGCAAGCGTTGGCAACAAAAAAGACTGGGATGAGCTTTGTGATATACCGCAAAGGAAGATGATAAAACAAATCATATGGTAAGCCATTACATTTTTATTATGTAGTTTATTACATACATTCAGACATTTTACACAGGAAACATCACTACGACAGTGTTGTTATATACATACATTAGACAATTCCGTTAATCGGTACCGGTATTCGCTCATAGTCTTTGTATGCATCTTGAACTGTAACTTTAGTTACAGGTTCTCTGGCGTCATCTAGATCTCTATGTAAAGCCAAAGACACAAATGTTTTATTGATGTACTCCGAGGCGTGTAGCTGCAGTCCCACGTTATCAGAAATAATCTTGATTGCGGGAATGAGTCTTCTCACATCCAGTCGTCCTCTTAATGCTATCAGTAAGAAACACAGACGCTCCTTCTCCTGCTCAGATGATTCCAGTTCCTTTCTTAGATTGTTACGCTCTGTTGTGACAATATCGGGACCTCGCGAAGACACAATGTGTTTTTTGAGCAAAGAAATATTGGCCTCCAGCCTTGATATGTCCCGTGATATTGTGTGTATTGACACGTCCAAGTCCGCCTCTTCCTTTTTTCTCATTAGTATAAGTGTATTTTCTTGTTCCATGGGATGCATGTATAGCGACGCGAAGAAATTGACTCCGCACGAAATAACGATGTCTGTGAGAACGTACACAGCCTCGATCAACTTGTGTGACATTCCGGTTCGCGCGCCAGGCATATTTTTCCTGTTTGCGTATTTTCACCCTACCGCAGCGTACGCGAATAACGCGTGTTGTTGAACACGCGGTTAAACACAGGTGTGATGATTCGGAAATTGTTGATCGGGTTGCTAGTAAACAGCCCGGTCCCGCTAACTCTGGGCGCGAGTCTATCGATCAGATTTTCGGAGGTCTCGTCGCTGTAGCACTTGAGCTTTTTATCAGACGTGAGCCCGATGCCATAAGTACCACAAAAGGCGACGCCTAGTTCTTTGTGTAGAATGTCAGTGATTCGTTTATCACCGCTTGCTCTTTGGACCGTGTCTTTGAAAGGATCTGTAGTGGAATCTAACATGCCTTTATCCAATTCGACCACATGTTGAGCATTACAGAATAGCTTGAGGTTACTTTCCTCGCCGCGTCTGTCTCTAGACGACTGTTTCGATTTCACCGCGAGCACCGATGAAAACGGATGAAGCAGTGTAGGCATGCAAGTGTAGCCTTCTGTTCTCATCCTAGGATCGCGGGAGATCGAGGAAGAGAGTCGCTCAGAACGACCGGTTGTAAAAATGTAGGGTCTACAGTAACCGCTCACGGTATCGGATTCGGGGCAGAATCCATTAAAAGCATCCGCCACCACCATATCGAAGGGTCCTTGGGTGTTGATGTGCACGTCGCCTCCTCTCAAATCTTTCATGTACATGTTCGGAATATACAAACCCGGGGAGTCTATAGTTTCGGGTATGATTGTAGATTCGCAGCACTGGTTGATAGACACAACCTGATGAGTGTTGTGACTGGACGGTTTACATGTCATTCCTGTTCCCAATGTGTACAGAGCCGATTTCTGTTTCATCAACGAAATCCCGCACCCGGTGAACCGCAGGCCTCTGAACATGAGATAGGACAAGCCGGAATAGTACTTCGTATCGTAATGTTCTTGGATCACTCGGTGTGACAACAACGTGCTGTAATGAAGTCCCAATAAAAGCTTAGCGATGATATTGGTAACGCATGTAAGTTTTCTTATCCTGACAGCCCACATGTATGTGACAACGTCCGTTTCGTGGAATCCCATCTCGGTCGGACCGGATAACAGTGATGTAGGCCCAAACATATGTGTAACATCTTCGCTATCCCCTTGTACTGTTTTTGAGAAAATCCAAATGCCGGTGACCACGCTAGCGGTTGGTATCTCGGCAGTGGACAAGTTGAATTCTGTTTCCAATTGTGTGCGGTGAGCGAGCACGACGGATTTCACTTTAGGCTCCACGGTGTCTTGGCGTCTGTACAACCTAGCGCCTAAAGCGGGTAGAAAGAACCAATACATGATATTACAGTAGTCACACTGTTCCGAGGTGAATGTAACGGGATATCCATTATTGACGTAACCACCTTGCTGTTGGCTGTCAGCGAGTATAACCGCGGTTGGCATGTGTGCGAACACCGAATTGTTTCTTTTGCCAACAATGGATTGGAACAAAAGCGTTACATCGTTTATTAGTTTTTCTACCTGCATTAAAATGGTATGTTCCTGCGAAGTGAGCGCTAATGTCTTTTCTTTCACTAAAAGGGCTCGATGTAGCACGATTGTGGCAATGGGGTCGGCAAACATAGACCAATATGATCGTGTTTTTGTCCAGTCGCTAGTGGTCGTATCAACAGCTGTGATATGGTCAGTGTACGCATCATGTCTAGCTTTAGCGATGACATCGATGTCAGGATTGTGTAGTGCGAGGTCTATGAAAGGTAGCGTTTCGGTTAAAGACTTAGCTTGTGCGGTGTGACCAAAACAGGATAGTAACTCACTTCCAATCTGAGCCATTTCATTTTCTATGGAGTTCATACCGGACGAATTGAACAGTGTGACTCTAGGCTTTACGGTCCATTTCGTGGCATCCGTGTTAGGTACTACCATGTTACGTGTATCGAATTCCAGTAGGGAAGCGGGGTTGTTGGTCTTGGCGTACCAGTCTCTGTTATTTGCCAGTTCGATCATGTGGGAGGTGGTGATCGAACTTGGACTCGCGTTCCTCATCACGGCGTCTACTTCCTTCTGTAGACATTTTCTGCGTTGAGCTGTGAACAGCTCGATCGGGTTACCTATCGCGTGAAGAGTACGCAGGTCGACCTTCACCACCGCGCCATCGTACCTGTGGAGGAAGGTGTAAGCCGGGGACCTTTGCGACACATGCTTGTAGTTGATCTCGTCCGTGTCTGTGGTGTTCAGTAGTACGTATGGATTTTGTTGACTCATAGCGGGAGAGGTGCATCCTACTGTAAAGTACTCCCATTTGAACCCATCGGGGTTGGAAAAGGCTTTGTGTTCGGTCGAGGTGTTGCGATTCGCGCCGTGCTCCATTTGCACGCCGTCTACGTGCACGATTGGCACGTAGGCCGTAGAGCCTCCTCCAGATACCACATAATCTACTCGCATGGTCTGGTTGGGCTGATGATACCCGGCTCCGTCAGCAAACGGTAGACCCGATCCAGTGTAACTAGGCTGCGCGAGTTCCTTGATCGTAAACTCGTGCCCGCCGGACGAGCGACAGTGCTCGTTATCTATTGTGTACGTGATGAACTCGGGTGTCACGCTTGTTTCTTCTGTCGTTATACAGGAATTACACCCGGGTTGTTTCTGTGAGATGATTCGGAATAAGCTATCGCCCATTATGACAACTTCGGGTCCCTCGCTTTCTAGTACTTGTCTAGCGTTTTGTAACAAGCAAAGAAAAGACTCTTGTTGCAGGTTGATCATACCGCACGTCAGTTCTGCCATGATCAACACACAGTCTAATCGTTCGGCGCGGCTGGAATATTTCGTAATGTGAACGATTCTGTCGATTAGTGTAGGCTGAGCGGCGCAATATTCTAACACTTCTAGGGTTCTAGTGAGTTCCCAGGACGTGCTAACTCGATCCAACTCTCTCGCTATCAGATCTCTCGCCGTCGTAGACACCGTGATATTTAGTTGACAGCCGAATTGCATAGTCAGGACCTTGGATTTGGGTTTAAATTCTTGACTGTATTCTTTGGACTGTACGCCGTTGGTAATTGTGTCATACGTTCCGTGTTGAGCTTCGCGTTGATCCGTGATTCTGTACCGCTTGACGAATTTCATACCGGTTGGCACGGTTGTATCCGGGATCATGGTCTTGTACACGAATCCGGCTAACAGACGACTGGTGTCTTTCTGTTGTCTAAACAGAGCTACGCCCATGTGAGCGTGGGACATCATGACAACCGCGTCTGTTACAATACTGGTGTTCGTGGCGGAGGCTCTAATGACTTTATCAAAAATGTAGTCTGCAAAGTCGTCGTTTGGATTTCGCAAAAACCCGGGCGCTCCAATTAATCTGGATACTAGTTCTACTTGGTTCAGCTTATAGCCGCCCGGGTCCAGCGATACCACACTCATGTCGATACGCCGGTGACTATAGACCAAAGCGTCTACACCAACACCACTCTGGGCGATACGCGTTTACTCTTGATAGCTTCTAGCTGCGTTCTGCGAGGACCAACGGGAAGCCTGTCGAGCGCCCGAGACATCTCGTAAGAACACCGATCGTGATGCATTAGTAAGCTCGAATCCGGACCGTGTCGCTTTATCATCGTGTCCGCGACGATCACATCCGTGGTAGCGTCAATGGCATCTTGCTTGCGTTTGTGTAAACGCAATGCTCTACGTTGATATTCTTTAGGGTCGCTATAGTCGTCTTCGTCGTCACTGTCCTCGAACTCTTGGTAGTTCCAATTTCCGCGCTCGGCATATCCGCGCACCATGTCTCTGTTCTGACACAGACAACACAAGGCCCTGAATAACATCCAAAACATCTCGGCTCTACGCGTGCGGTCTCTGTTGTTCGAACTAGTAAGTATTTGTTGATATCACGGAGACGGTGTATCGTTAACTTAACACCATGGCATGGAAACGTACTGTCATCGAGAAGCAATTAGCGGAACTGGCGTTGCGCGACAGACCGTGTTCACACGACCTACATCGTTTCAGGAAAAACGAACAGCGATACAAACGAACCGCACCCCTCTCAGCTGTGGACTACGAACAGTACGGATTATTACCGGTTCATCGCGACTCGGAGTCTTGGATTTACGTCAGCCAGGATCCTCAATTGGCTGTGGCGATAGAAGAAATAGTGAACACCTTCAGTCCGAATTTATCTATAGAATTGTTGTTGTACAATGTATTGGGGAGTAACAGCGAAAGCTCCACATGCTTAGTGCGATACTTGGTGAATTACTATTCGTCCAGTCGCGTGTGCTCGCACATCAAGAACACTCTGCGTAATATGATCCGTTGGAGCGTATTGGCCGGATTCGTACCTTGTTTGTTTGTCCCTTGGAAGACGGTGAGGGAACTCGGGTTTGGGTTCTCTAGCAAAGCGAGCCTCAGTGCTTTGTTGTCAGCGGACCGGTCTCACAAGAATGGACGCAGGGACGCCAGATGCTGTCATCCTGACGCTCGAGAACGACGGTATCATTCGAGTTCGCGCGTGTGTGTCATAGATAACGCTTTAAGCCCCAGCGACGCGGCGGCCGAAGCGGTGCAGGAAGTCCGCGCTCACGAACGGGCACTTCCGTCGGTGTTACAGACACCCATCGAGAAACTAGCGTCTACGTTGAAGTTGCTGATGAACGCCTCGATTCCACAGCCTCAGGTTTCGGTCGTGTGTAAAATTGTACAAGACTGGATAGATCACGACATGGGTTTGACGCGTAACCCCATAAAGGAAACGGAGCTCAAAATGGCTACGGTCGCGCTGTGGGGCGTGATGAAAACGTTCGAACACGGTCGATGTCCCGTTGTACCGGAGTGTAAAGTGTCATCGTGTGTGGCCTTCTTCGACACAGAGACCGGGTTGGTCACAGCTACCGTTGACGGGGTAGCCTATCGCCACATACCTATGCGGGAGAGCTGTTGGACAAATGGGACCGAGGTGTCCACGTTGGCCAAGAGGGCGCATAAGACGGTCGAGAGTTGGACCGATCTTTTTCACAGCATCCTAACCGGGTTAACGAAGGCCTCCGGCAGGCAGGTCTTTACAAGCGCAGGGGCCGATCGGTCCTCGTTGACGCACTTGGCGGATGCTATTCTCTCGTCGCACGGAGATAATTCACTGACGGGGCTCTCTGGTAGAGTTCCCAGTACGGGGTGTCCGACGACCGGTAGACCTGTACTCGATAATTTCTCTAGACTGATGACCACTAATAACAACGTAGACATGTTCGGATTCCCTGTCTCAGAGTTGCCGGATTTTCTGAGGCGCTCCGGAGTTGGGGGGACGACATCGGAACACAAGTCGGCGAGCGTGTCGCATAGCTTAAGTAAGATGATGGCCACCATGATCCGAGAAGGTAAAGAAATCATGATCGTGAGGAAGTTCCTAGACGAGGTGACACGAGAACCCCTGGTCGCGCTGGCTGATTTTAAACGGGAGTGTGAAGACGCCAGATTGCTCCAAATGGCTGAACTCATAACCAGAAAAATAAACCGTAACGCTGACGACCGCACGGACCACGGGCCCGTGACAGAGCTCGGGTCGGACGTGAAGCTTGTGTGCAGTTACCCTAGCGCTGTCAG
>SSNR01001032.1:15609-29502 GCA_006937965.1 Callopanchax toddi
GGAAGTGATTTTCTAACCAGTTAGTAGCTGACAGACACTCCAGTAGTTCAGACAGTTTGTAGAACTCTGAGTCCTTGAAGGAGCAGTACAGCTGAATGTCATCTGCATAAAGGTGGTAGGAGACATTGGGACATCTACTAATGATCTGTCCAAGAGGATGGAGATATAGTAAAAACAGGAGTGGACCCAGAACAGAGCCTTGGGGTACCCCACAGAACAGATCTGTAGTATCTGACATGATGTTGTTTATATGGACACTGAGACTACGATCTGAACCAGTCTAGACCAGGTCCAGAGATCCACCAGGTCACGGACTCTGTTCATTAAGGTGCTGTGATCAACAGGAAGGTCCAACAGAACTAAGACTGTTATGCTAGCTCTGGAGTGTTTTTATCTCATGATTCCTGATTTTTCCCATCTCTCCCTGCTTGAACACAGCTGATTTCTTTGAAGGAGTAAATAACCGCTCCTGTAGAAAGCTATGAAGGCTGAGGAGACATTTCAACAGGTAGATTTAGGCGTTTAGAAGCTGAAACAATATGCTAACTTGTGTAATGCAGTGATTTAAAACGGACACCAGAGGGAGCCCAAAACAAGCAAAACTGCATATTATCACTTTAAACATAGCTTACTTGATTGACTTGGTCTGACAGGATACGCTGAGGAGGACAGCCATGTTATAAAACAAGACGTTTTTGGCAACGTCATCTGCAGATTTAGTTTTCTGGGGGAAGGCCTCCACCCACTTAGAAAAAGAATCCGTGGCTGTTAAATGTCTTTGAAGCTAGCAGTCGTCTCTGGAAGTGGACCTGTTAGGTCGATACCTGCAGGTGATATATTAACTGTATCGTGAAAAAGTTCAATGTAATGTCACTCTTTTCAAAAAGTAAAAGTCACAGTATATAGAGTTATTACACATAGAATGCAACATTTCAAGCCTTTTTGTTAAGTCGCTTTGATGATTATAGTTTACAGATGGTGAAAACCCCAAATTCTCCCCTTCTTGGAAAATTAGAATGCTACATTAGATCAATAAAAAAGTTTATTTGAAACCAAAATGTCAGGCTTCGGACAAACCTGTTGACTCAGTACTTGGTGAAATACAGGATCGTGTCCCCTGATGCAGTCCCTCAGTGGAGGTCCACCTCTCTGGCATCGGTCACATTCAGACACCTTGAAATAGTAGTTTTACTAAACTTTTAAGATTGTTCCTTGGAGCTTAAGGATAATGGTTACAATGAGGCTACATGCCCATCTGTCATCATACTGCACCAATAAAAGGATAAAACCTAAACTCATGGGACTGTGAGTCTTCACAATGCGAGCGTGTCCTCCAGTAGGCGATGCTACGACTCACGGCCTCCTCTCTGAACCTGATGGCTCTCAGGCGAGGCTCAACTCCAAAAATCAACTCCCCATCTTTATTAAAGGAATTGAATCTTCATCGTGCTTTGAGTCCTTACCGTGAACGCTGAATTTAGAGGCACATTTCCTTAGAGTTTGCTGCTGTCCTCTGGTGCATTCTGGTGGTTAGAACCCACAGATAAATAGTTGAATACCTCATCCCATTTGCTTTTCATTTTTTAAAGAATTAGTGCCTAAATGCTCAGTTGGGAGAGTGACCGGTCTGGTAACCAGAGGGTCGCCGGTTCAATCCCAGCTCTGTCTGGGTTAGATTGTCGTTGTGTCCTTGGAGACACTTCACCACCTGACTGTGTGTGAATGTTGGTGGTGGTCAGAATGGCAGCCTCTCTCCTGTCAGACTGACCCAGGGCAGCTGTGGCTACAGACGTCTGTCGTAGTTTAACCTCCACCAGAGAGAGAATGAGCGATGGAGCTTCTGTCAGAGAGCTGTGGGTGTCCTGAAAGGTGCTCTATAAATCCATTATTATTAAATGGAAAAAATAAGGAATTAGTTAAGAATTGTCCATTAAAAGAAACCCCCCTGGGAACTGAAGCTGTAACAGATTGAGAGCATCTGAAATCCCAGATTAGTAGCAGAATATATAAAGAATGTACCTGGCATTATCAGACAATGTAAAGTAACATGAGATAAGCTGTGTCTATGTTTAACGGAGGCCTGACTTTTATTTAAAATGCTGGACCTCCTACGGTTGCATATATGATGCTAGTAAAATTATTTGAGTAGAAATATGGATTTGTTTTGCTCTTTGCTGGTTATTTAGTTCTATTATTTTTAACACTAAAAAATAAATGAAAGGATCATTTCTAAACCTTTTACTGCTTGCATGTCATTAATACCTGATGCACAGTGCTGTGTATGTGACTGATCTAAACCCATCTTACAACAAAAGAAGTCCAAGTCTAGGTGATTTTGGCTACTTTAACTTTAATGTCACTTGTTTACTCCATCCATCCACTGTCTGAACCATAAAGGTTGTGGGGGATCTCAAGCGGTCACGAGGCAGTGGAGGGGTCAACAAGGTCAGGGTTTGTTCTTGCTAGATAACAACAGACAGATGAAGATTTAAGGCAACTTTTCTCACTTTGGTTTGGAAAGTTATGACTTTCCATCATCAATTAAAACACCATTCTGAATTCAGCGTATACATAAAGAGCAGCCCCACAACAGACATACTGTACCAAAACCCCCAAATCACGCAAGAACTAACCTTCAGTGAAATGATGGAGCCTAGTTTCGCCCATGTGCACTGTTGAGGGTTGTTGCATGTGCTCATGTGCAGTAACTCGGTGTATGACGAGCTGACAGTAATGCAGTTCTAATGGGACAACGACCACCGACCAAGGCCCATTCAGACTCAATGTCCCCCACTGCTCTCAGGACGGAGGTGGGAGTTGAAGACCATCTTGACAGGCTCTTCTGCCAGGCGTTCCCAGCAGACCCTCACTATACGTTTGGGTCTACCAGGTCTGCCACCTGATCCAGATCAACACCAGGTGGTGATCAGCTGACAGCTCCGCTCCTCTCTTCACCCGAGTGTCCAAAACAGATGATAGAACTACAAAGTCAATCATCCACCTGTGACCTAGGCTACCCTGGTACCAGGTATGATGGTGGACATCCTTATGTTTGAACACAGTGTTCGTTATTATTATTATTATTATTATTATTATGGCCAAACTATGACTTTTGCAGAAGTCCAATAACAGAACACCACTCGGATTTAGATTGGGCGGGCCGATCCTCCCAGTCAAGCCCCTGCAGGTCATGCTGTCATTGCCCACGTGAGCATTGACGTCTCCCAGCAGAATAATGGACTTAAAGTAGACTAAAACCTTTTTGAGTTTTTGTCAACTAAGACTATCACACATTGACGTGACTAAAACTTGTCCAAAAGACTAAAGCCTGGGTCCCACAGGAGAAGTGAGCGCCGCTCCGTGGTAGCGCCGTGTCTGAGGCAAGTCTTTTGGTCTCCCCAGAAGTGGAGTGCTGTTGAACACAGTTTGAAAAATCACGAGATAGTCACAAAATCTCGTGGGAACTGAGAACAGGAAGTATAAAGTCTGGTCTGTATTTGGTCAGAACTACCGCGGTGTTTTGTGGGATTATCTTTTAATTCTTCATCAACGGGTCAGTCAGCTGTTTATTGGAATATTCTGTTTCTAAAAGCTCAGTGACATAAATATTCCACAATGAAACGCTCCTCGTCCATGTGCTGGTGGTTGTTTATGTTTGCTGTACCAGTAGCAGTTCAGCGTATTGTTGTAATCGTACTCCACAATGTGGTGCCGCACCTCGGCTCAGAAATAGAACCGTCTCGTATCTTTGGCACCGTGGCGTGGACCACACATCTGGGACACGACGTGGCGGTCCTCGAGGGACTACTTTATCTGATTACAATGGTTTCTATTCACAATCACGGCTCGGGCGCTCCGCGGCGCAGTGCTGATGTTTGATGTGGAACCCAGGCTTAAGACTAAAACCAAAGTGTCTGCCAAATACAACACTGCAACCAATCAACTTCTTCAATTTTCTTAGGTCGTCAGTTCCTGCCCCGCCCTCGACCCCTGCCCATCCTTGTTATCACAGGAGGTGGTTACCTAGGTTACCAGTATTACAAAGGAAGGAGTCAACAGGATGATAAAGCTCCATCCCATTTGGCCACACCAACACAGGTAGGTGAGAACTCCTGGTCTCATTCCTTCTCTTGTCAGTCATAAACTCACGTAAACAAACAAGTGCTACAGCCTCTTGAGTCCCATTTTATCGGCAGTCAGTATCGTAGCATGACAGGAGTAATAGGAGCGCGGTAAGATTTCTCGTAATAGTACAAGCTGCAGCGTTCTGTACTAACTAACTTATGCAGAGCTTTTAAAGGAGTGTTACAATAGTTCAGTCGAGACGTGACCAGATTATTGACCCCAATATAAGACGAGGTTTTTTCTTGAAAATAATGTGAAAATGTGGGATTATCTTATAATTGGTGTCATGACCTGACCAAACCAGCAGAGGGCGCCAGCGTTTTGTAAACAGGAAAGCCGATGCCGACCGAAATAGACTGGATTAAAGGTGGGTCAGGTTAACAGAGTTTTTATGCTAATTATAAGATAATGGTGGTCAACGCAGCAGAGGCGTCAAACAGCTGTCAGGAAACATGGAGTTATGAGTGAACTGTCTGAAGACGGAGCGTCATGGTGACGACGTTCTGTGGGAGGAGACTGAGAGCTCAGCTGATCAGAGGACTGTGAGGAAAAGCCTCATGCAGACTTCTGATCTGACACGTCCTGAACAAAGTTCTGACCGTTTGCATCACTACGGTAGATTTTGTTCAGGATCTCTAGTCTTTCCTGACAGAACCCCACACACACTAGAACAGGGATCGCCAACTGGCGGCCCGCGGGCCAAATCCGGCCCGTGACCCACGTGTGTCCGGCCCCCCACGTGTTTCCCTGACTTAAATCGGCCCACAACCACCTGCCTACCAACGTTCTGTTTACTTACCAGGTGTTTCCCTGAGTCTGTGTTTATTTCTGACTGAGTTCATGTTGTCATGCCCTATCCTTTATCAGTAACATTTTTTTATACTGTTTTTTATTATTTTTCTTCACATACAACAAACATAACCAAAACATACATAACAGTCAATAACAGCCTGAATAATATAGTCTAACTTATTTCACCCTCAATGTTTTTTTAAATTATTATTTATTTATTATTTATTTTATGTGTATGTGTCACTTGCAAAAAGTATCCATTTCCTCCCTTGTTTATAAAACTTGGGTTCTTTTAATCTGAGCTTATAGGTAATTTGTTCCATCCCTAAAGTTTCCTCCACTATCTTGATCCAGTCTTCTTGACTTGGTGGGTCAGGTCTAAGCCGGCTTTTTGTTTTTGCTTTTTTGCTTGCCGCTAAGATTATTTTCATCAAGAACACACCCTCACTTTCCACCACATCCTTTATTTTCCCCATGTGCAGTACCACACAGTTGTTTGGGATTTTATATCCAAGAATTTGATTTATTGTTGCTCCAACTTGCTCCCAGTACCTGGTCATTTTATTGCAACTCCAAAAGATGTGCGTGTGGTTAACATCTACTTCTCCACATTTCCTCCAGCAGTCTTCTTGAGTGGAGATTTGTTTGCTTTTAATTTTGGGTGTAATAAATAATGTGTTAAATTTTTCCAACAAAACTCTCTCCATAAAAGTGAGTTTGTTGTACTTCACACATTTGAAACCATTCCTCATCTGTTATTTTAATCGATAACTCTGTTTCCCATTTTTCCTTCAGGTATAATGTTGATTCCTCTCTATTCTCCACCAGAGCGTTATAAAAGGCTGAAATGATTTTAAAGCAGCACTCTGGAGGATTTCATCAGGAGAGCAGTTTTTGAATCTAGCGTCCAAAGGCTCCTCCTCAAAACATCTCGACACGCGCGTCCGGTCGCGTGTGCGTGCGTGCACACGGCGCATATACTTCGGACATGAACTGTACCGCTCAATGTGTAGGGTTTAATCACTCACAGTTCACAATCTTACTCCAACACTACGAGGGTCTGAAGAGCCCTCTCTGTCCCTGCTGCTTCTGATATTAGCTCTGTTAGCAGAGAGCTGCTGCTGGACTCTGAAGCTGAACTTGACTCAGCCCTGGATGAACTTTCTGACCAAAATAAACGCGTAACCCTGTCAAGCCTTGCCATTCTGTGAGGTGAAAGGTTTAAAAATAAAAATAAATCCGTCTTTAGCTGGAGAATGGGTAGGTTTTTAGTAGAAATGAGCCGTGAGGCTGAGACGCAAACAGAGAAACACACGGAGCGTCCTGTACGACAGCGCCCCCTACTGGTACAGGTTTGGTCGATGCGCGTGCATGTTGAGAGAAGGCAGACATTTGAATTTCATTGGCTGAAAAATGTCGGCGGCAAGAAATAATGGAAAGGAGTCTCAAGGAGGAAGGAGGGTATTCATCAGAATGACAGATGTTGTGGAACTCAACCCATAGATCATAGTTTAGACCTGAAATATCATTTAGAACATTTAGAAAACTTTGATACAGAGAAAAATGCTCCAGAGAGCCGCTTTAAGCTGTATTCTATTTGTTAAGCTGCCATTTACCTTGATTCTGGCTGTGAGGTTATGACACAGTGTTTTAACACACTGGATTGTCTTCTTTGAATCCAGACCGTTCTAATGTTTCATATAAGAACGCCCAGTCTACACTATCAAATGCTTTTTCCTGGTCCAAACTGATTAACACTGAACTAATATCTGATTTTTGTACTTGATCTATAAAGTGGAGAACTCTCCTTCTGTCCTTTATCCGTAACATTTAAACACATAATGAAAATTTGGTCAGGGCCGGGGATCGAACCCAGACCCTCTTGCTCTGAAGTCAGTGTCACTAACCACTAGACTACAGTGTCTGATAAGAAACCCCTGAAGTTCTAATGGTTATAACTCTTCTTTTTCAGCCTTTCAAGGCTGACACATTGAGAAGACTGAGCTACATTTATATTTCAGTTTAAACATCATCAGCTCTCTGCCTTTAAAGTCAGGTTCTATGTGTCTCATTACTTTAAGCACCCCCCCCCCCCCCCCCCCCCCCGGCCCACGAAAACTCCTGGGAATATGAATGTGGCCCTCAAAGGTTTTTAGTTGATGACTAGAATATTCATTACAGATCTTTGTGATTGAATTATTAGAAAAATATTAAAGCTCTGTAATTAAGGTATTATTTAAATGACTTTCTCAAATTTTCAGCAAAAGTAGTTTCTTTAAAAAGTGAAATTAGTTTCTTTCCTGAAGATTAGTCTTGGAAAGGGGGGCTCGTCTTATATTAGGATCAATACGGTATTTACCAGGATGGCAGCACCATGCTCAGAGAGAGAGAGAGAGATTACCTATAAAGAGTAAAGTGTTAAATGTCAGTGTTATTGAATTCACTGACATTTAACAATTGTTAAATTAACCGTTGAACCGTTTGTATGTAGCGTGTTGAACCGTTTGTATGTAGCGTGTTGAACTGTTTGTATGTAGCGTGTTGAACTGTTTGTATGTAGCGTGTTGAACTGTTTGTATGTAGCGTGTTGAACCGTTTGTATGTAGCGTGTTGAACTGTTTGTATGTAGCGTGTTGAACTGTTTGTATGTAGCGTGTTGAACCGTTTGTATGTAGCGTGTTGAACCGTTTGTATGTAGCGTGTTGAACCGTTTGTATGTAGCGTGTTGAACCGTTTGTATGTAGCGTGTTGAACCGTTTGTATGTAGCGTGTTGAACTGTTTACATTGAGGTCATCTTTTCTTGTAGAGTCAGGGCGAGTGTGTGACATCACTCAGATCTGTTTTTATCCAAGTTCTCTGATTTGTTCACTTGGTGAAAGGTGACTCTGATGTCACATTGACATTTTCCTTTCCCACCCCCTGCTTTCTGATTGGTCCATTGGCAGATATTTTGATGTGATTGGTGCGACAATCACCAGGCTGATGAAAAGGAGGTTCTGATTGGTCCTGTCGGACCTGGTTCTGTGATCAATAGGTGCATTGATCTGAGCCGTTATCAGTCAGCAGTCAGCTTTCCCTCCGGAACAGGACTGGTTTATCATCGTCATTGATTTGTTTCTTTTCCTCCGTCTGTCTTAGTTCTGCTCTACTTATAGGCTGAGAGAAGCCAGGGGGTGGGGCTTGTTGGCTTTAACACCTCACCATCTGTCACTTTCTCTGTGATGTGTCTCAGCACACTTGTCTTTTCTTCTTCTCTGTCCGTCTTCATTGTCCCGATGTGTCGTCGGCCAGCTCGGCCTTCAGCCTCGGTGCCGACATCCGGCTCATGGTGAGGTTCTACTGCCGACGCCGCGCTGATGGCGGCACGCGGCAGGACCGCGACCTGCTACGGCAGGTGAGGCGGCGGCAGCACACAGCCAGTGGAGAGAGTGAGAGAGATGGAGGAGGAAGAGGGGTGAGGACGAGAGCAACGGCACAATTCAGGTGGGAGAGGAAGGAAAATGGAAGAGGAAGAGCTCTGATTGGCTGTCAGAATCAAACGTGATTTCAGATCATTGAGTTTGAAAGGTTAGATCCTGTTTAGTCAGAAGTCTGGCGTTTACCTGTAATAGGTGGACTGAGTGAGTCTGAGATTGCTTTAAGAATCAGTTGTTTAGTATGAACTGCTATCAGAGGGTCAAAGGTCATCTGATTTAAAATAAAACAACTCAGTCTATAGACTCAAAGTGCAGCTGAACTCGTGATGGATCTGATCCGTCTGGTCAGTTTATCTGTCCTGCTGGGCGATAGAGAGACATTAAAGCAAACAGAGCGAGAGATTAGTGGAGGTGATGTCCAGATTAGAGGGGATTAGAGCATGTGGTTTCCATGGAGACAAATACTGCCCCTCAGCGCTGTCCCTTTGGCTGTTAGCACCTTTCTGCTGCTGTAGTGGCTCCTCCTCCACCTCTCTCCACAGCCCCGCCTACCTACACCTCAACACCTGTGCTGCTTTTGTTGGTTTTCATTCTGTTGTGTTGTTTATCCTTGTTCTTTGTGTTTGTTCATTCAGTGGATTTTCAGTACTTCCTGTTTCTGTCAGGTGACCTCTGTATTCCCTCCCTCTTCCTTAATGCTCCGCCCCTCTCTGACACTGGTTAAATCTCATTGGATGTCATAATCAGGCTCCGGGTGCCTCGTTTGGCTCTGCGTCACCGTCTGAGCGCGCTCAGTAATGGTGTCTGTCGCCCCGCCCCTTGGCATTGTCGGCCAATCGCCTTCCTCGGTTTCATCTTGTCTGTCAATGCCCTGCGGCCGCTGGCCAATCGGGTAAGGTTGGCTGAGAGACGGCTTCTGGATAGATTTCTGCTGTATTTTTTACCTCGACTTTAAATCTTTAATCAATAACTTGATTCATGAATTGATCAGTTTTCTGTCTGAAACCTAGAACTGATCCTGACTAAGGCGACGTTCACACTGCAGCCCAAAGAGCATCAAATCCATTTTTTCCCCTCATGCGACCCGTGTCTGATTTTTACAGTCTGAACGGCACAGATCAGGTCACTTTCATGTGGTCCTGAATCGTATCTGATGTTTTAGGAAGCGACTCCAGTCTGAACGACACGTCTCATTGAATCCTCCTCCTACGTGACTGACAGGAGACAGACCGCTAATCAGCGCCGACAGAGGGAAACGCTCCAACACGTAGAGCTGATACTGGAGACGGAGACAGGCGGTGGACAGACAGTCAGGTTTTGGACTTATTACGTGACAATTCTGTTCAAGTGAACTTAGCGCCGTGGCGTGGACTCGTGTTTCTGGGACGCACTGTGGCGGTCCCGTGTGATCTGACGGACTAAAATGGTTTTTAATCAAAATAACGGAGCGAGAGCGACGTGGCGCGGCGCTGAGGTCTCCGGTGTCTTTCAGCCTTAAAGAGATCTCACCGTAATCGGGCCGTGCTCAGGTCAAAGCCATTTACTTCCGTAAACAGAGCACGTCATGTGTGACGTCTTGTCATCGTCTGCGCATGCGGGCCGTGATTCGTTCACACTGGAGACTGTTCGCTGTCGCATTTCAGTCGAAGTGTGAACAGCCAGACAAAAAAATCGGATTTGATTAAAAAATCAGAATTGAGCATTAAGAGCTGCAGTGTGAACGTAGCCTAAGATCTGGACTCTGGCTTATTGATCCAGATAAGCAGACTTAACTCTAATCCTAACCCTGTGTTTGCTCCTGAAGGTGGCGCTGTACCGCTCCTTCC
This sequence comes from Callopanchax toddi, assembly GCA_006937965.1. NCBI lineage: Eukaryota > Metazoa > Chordata > Actinopteri > Cyprinodontiformes > Nothobranchiidae > Callopanchax > Callopanchax toddi. The sequence continues at coordinate 25,770 of SSNR01001032.1, forward strand.
CAACTCGTCTCCTTTCTCGGGCCTGGGGTCGCCTGAACGGGTTGGACCTCCCCACATGGCTACGGAAACCTATCTACTCCCTCTACATCTGGACTTTTGGGGTCAACATGCAGGTCTAGAGCCAGAACCAGATCAGTTCTGATGCTTGGAGGTTTTGTTTGTTTGAACTGTTTGTGTTTTGTTCTGTTTGTCCACCAGGAGGCAGCAGTAGAAGATTTACATCATTATAAAAACTTGGGAGAATTTTTTCGTCGACGTCTCAAACCTGCAGTCAGACCAGTTTGTGCCGCCTCATGTCTGGTAAACCAGTTTCTGTTGTGACATAGAACTGGGATGTGGGCATAGAGCCAGGCACCTTCCTGGGGCAGCGTGTAGCTCAGTTGGTAGAGTGACCGGTCTGATAACCAGAGGGTCACTGGTTCAATCCCAGCTCCAGCTGGGTTACATTGTCGTTGTGTCCTTGGAGACACTTCACCCACCTTACCTACTGGTGGTGGTGAGGAGGGCCCCTAGGGGCCAGACTCCAGCCTCTGACAGTCTGCCCCAGGGCAGCTGTGGCTAAAGGGAAGCTAACTGCCATCAGCGTGTGAATGTGTCTGTAGTGTGAAGCGCTTTGGGAGTTCTAGGACTTAGAACACTCCGAGTAGACTGGGCGTTTCCTGTGTTTTTATCTATTTGCTTTCTTTTTTCACACTAAAGTCTGGGTCCCACACAAGGAGTGAGCGCTGCTCCGTGGTAGCGCCGCGTCTGAGGCGAGTTTACTAGTCCCCCTGGGAGCGGACTGCCGTTGAACGCAGCTTGCAAAATCATGCGATAGTCACAATATCTCACGGGAACTGAGAACAGGAAGTATGAAGCGTATCTGTTAGATCAGAACTTCTGTTGTGTTTTGTGGGATTATCTTTTAATTCTTCAACAACGGGTCAGTGAGCTGTTTATTGGAATAGTCTGTTTCTAAAATCTCAGTTACATAAATATTAGACAATGAAGCGCTCCTCGTCCATGTGCTGGTGGTTGTTTATATTTGCTGTCCTAGTAGCGGTTCAGCGTATTGTTGTAATCTTTGCATCAGAATGTCGTGACACACGCGCCACGGCTGAAAAAAAGAACCGTTGTCAATCTTTAGCACCACGGCGGAGACCCGCGCCTCTGGGACGCGACATGGCGGACCGAGGGGGACTACTTTATCTGGTTACAATGGTTTCTTCTCAAATTCACGGTTTGTGCACTACACGGAGCGGCGCTCACGTCTTGTGTGGGACCCAGGCTTAACTCAGCTCGGATGACCTTTTTTTATTTTTTTATTAATTGTTTTATTTCATTCAAAAGTAAATAAAAATAACACACTATATAAACCATACAAGGCTGAATGATGGCGAGACTCTTAAAGATAAGAGACCAGGAGGGTTTCTCAGTTGATCCTTAGTGGCCACATGTGAAAAAGTTCTTATCTTGTAGGACTAGACCTGGACGGATAGACAGGTAGACTTGAACTAGTTGACAGGTGTAGACCTGGACTGGACTGGTACACAAGTGTAAAACTGGGCCTTGGTTTTGTTCTGTGGTTTTTGGTTCCAGACATCACCAGCTGATGGGAGGATCCTCCATTTTGGTAGAGTGAAGAACTCAGAGGTGGAACAGGTGAAGGGGGTTACCTACAGTCTTGAGAACTTCTTGGGTCCACAGACAAGGTGTAGCAATGGTAAGACCTAGCCCCCAGGTGCTCGATGTTTCTGACCAATCAGAGGCCTGCAGTGTTTCAACGTGACCATGTAAATGGTGAAAGAGGCAGATTGGACCAATGATGTCTTTCTGTTGTCAGTCTCGTCTTCCTTGTGTTTCCGGGACGTCCTCCTGTCTTCTCCTAACAGTGACCTGTTCCACATCGTTGTTTACCTTGCTCCAGGTGACTATCACTGCTTCCACTCACCGACTGACTGGAAGGTGGAGCTTCGCCGTCACTTCCCAGGTGAGTGTTGATATCTCACCTGTCTGCTTGGTGGTAAGCAACGGGTCCTCACGTTTGTCTTCATCAGGGTCGCTGATGTCTGTGAACCCAGGTGTGGCTCGTTGGGTCAAAGAGCTCTTTTGCCTTAACGAGCGTGTGGTGCTCAGCGGCCAATGGCAGCACGGCTTCTTCTCGTTAACTGCAGTCGGAGCCACAAACGTGGGGTCCATCAGAGTTTACTTTGACCAGGTGAGCAGGTGTTTGTAATTGGACAGGAGTGTATGATGTCACGCCACTCACAGGACCGACCCTTTAGCTATTTGGGACGGCAGACACACTGCCAGTTTGTAGCCTTTTACCACTTGATTTCACAGTAAATTGGTAATAGTTGGCTGCACTAACAGACACACGGGTGTAAACTCAACATGTCATTTTTTAAAACTTTGATGGAGACCGAAGACGGAGGTGAGCGGTAACGGACTCGTTTTACCGTTAGATTAACGTTGATGTGTTTCTGGAGGAAGACGGCTGACTGATGGGCCTGGCGTTTATATTAGTACTGATAATCCTTTATTTCACCATGGACGACGTGTTTCTGTCCGCTGTAGTGAATTCCAGGTTAGTTATTGATTATAATGATATTGATCCAATGTGTGAACATGACGTTATGTATTTAGCATGAAGAACTTCTCCGTTATGAGACGTCTCGTCTCCGGTGTGACGGTAGCTCTGAACCCGTTGACTCTGGTTCGGATCTGGACCAGTTTTAGTTTTTAGGATCAGCTCCAGACTGTTCATCTCATCATGTTATAAATCCAGCGGTGAATTCTGGTAAAGTCGGTAACTTGTTTACATCGGTGAACAGCAGCACAGAGAACGTTAGCTAACGTTCATGAGCTAGCTAACACTAACGTTTATAAACACCGCTCCTAGGTGAGCTAAACCTTCCCACAGTGAACTGGTCTTGAACCAGTAGCAGACTGGCTAAACTGGTAAAAAAGTTGCCTCAGTCGCCACTTTTGCTCTCCGTTCAAAACTCCCATAATTCACTGTTTCCATCCACCATGGTGAACCCAGGTGACAAAGGGTCAATACAGGTGTACAGTATTCACAGAGCATTACCTGTTGCTATGGTTACATCCTTTTTTTTCTCAAACTTGTACACACAACACCCCATAATGACAATGTGAACAGGGTCCCCACCTTCACTCCTCCTCTGGACTCTCTTCATGCTCTTCCCTCCATCCTGAGTTCTGTTCCCTCACGGTGACCTCAGAGACTGACTGCTGTTCGTCTCTGAGGTCACGTCAGCCTCATTGGTCACTTCTTGGTTACATCATCATTTGTAAGTCGGCTTGGATCAAAGTGTCTGATAAATACAGAAACGTGATGTAAAATGATGATGATGATGTAAAAATGTAAAAAAAAAGTTTTTTTTTTTAGATTTTCAATCTCTGCAGCTATCCACCAATCAGGCCTGTATGGTAGAGAGTCCAGACCACCCTGAGTCACATGAAGGACTCAGACCACGAGGAGCTAGACTCTCTGGTCTGATGAGACAAAGACTGAACTCTTAGGTGTGAACGCCAGGAGGAAACCAGGCAGCGCTCATCACCATGACAACAGCATCCCTACGGTGAAGCGTGGTGGTGATGGGGAACTGCTAAACCCTGTGTGTGTGTGTGTGTCTGCCTCCGAGTCAGCGCTCGTTCACGTCACGTTTAACGGCTGGGAGCGTATCGAGATACGAATCGAATCAGCCTCAGTGGGGGGGGGGGGGGGGGT